>ML792296.1:813644-833130 GCA_009831015.1 Picea engelmannii | reverse complement strand
TTAAGATTTATATTAATAAATATTTATCAGGCCGGATGATTTAGGGTTTTACTGTATATTTTCATCTTCCCCGTGTTATTATCAATATTTATATTAATAAGCATTTATTAGGTGAGGTGATTATTATTGATTTTATGTGCGACTATCAATATTTATATTATATTTATTAGGTTGGGTGATTTTATATTACTGTGTTTATCATTCCATTTATGAAAAAGCATGCGGATCATCTACAGCGGTTATGGAAACCAAATACATAACTGCTAAGTCATTGTTATTTAGTTGCTCTTCGAGCCGGTGGCTGATTGTAATGAAGAATTAAATTCGATAACCGTTGGAATTTTGACAACTAGGATCGAGGTACTGTCTTTACTAATATACAGGGTGTGAATGGAATTTACCTTTCGTCAAGTTAATAAGGTGTTGACTCACACCATATTTAAGTGGAAGAGATGGTTCTCTGTCATAACAGTTAAGGCTCCATAACTCCATTAATGACAGTCCTGCGAGTTCCAATGTATTTACTAGGATTTACACCTAATATGTAAATTTGATTCTACCATTGTCACATGACTACCCGTCCTCTGTGTTCTTGACATTTACTCCTAGTCATCAATGCATCGCTTAGGGTTAGAGTATCGCTTAGGGTTAGAGTAGGTTCACCATTTGTCAAAGTTGTTTTTCTGTGGAACGGCTCTGTATCACAATGTTTGTTTGAGGTGCAGCCCAATGCCATGGTGGTTGCTTCATAGTTGCAATAGATAGCATGGTCTTCCTCCCGGGTTAGTTTTCTTAAATAATATAGTGCATTTTTCGAAACAACAATGAGTAAAAAAAAACTGTCATTCGGTAATCCCGTCATGTCTGTTTCATTTCTATTGAGTTCCTAATTACGTGTAACCTCCCTGTATTTTTCGGATTCATCCTACATCCATCCTGGAGGCATGATTTTTTTTCTTTTTCTTAAGGTTCATCAATGTTTCTCTTCTATTAGGGAGAGGGGCGGTGAGTCTTGTTTACCCGAAACCGGGATCTAGGGGTTTTAAAAGAAAAAAAAACTCTTTCTCGTAGACCGGGAATTCTTAGCCGAAATAGTCGTGGGTCTCGGTGGTAAAACCTACCGTGGGTTTGTTTGCTTAACTAGTACAGGGAGTCCTTACTTCCAAGCTGCCCAACCAGCTTAACCGAGTATTCACCCACATTTTGTTCTTTCCCCTTTTTATTAAATAAACCTCCTCCACTGAAAGGAAAAAGGGTCGGAACCTAACTGCGTTGAAAGTAGACTTATACCTTTCTGTGCAGACTGGTGTGCGGGTAAACTAGACATAGCCAGTTAAGTGTACTCCAGGTTAAAAGGAAGATTTAGACTTTGTTTACACTTAAAATGTTATATGTCAATCATGTATGCAAGGGGCTTGGTATATACGTCTGTTGTATTTTCATTATCTACAATATTATGTAATATCTTTCCTTATGTTACTTAAATCATTTCAAGAGTAGAAACATATCACTAATGATGGGGCCCGTTTGATGCGAGGGTACCCATCAATGTTTTGCTGCACCTTTCACCTTGGCCCTGGATGTCTGTCTAGACTGGAAACATATAAGGATAAGGAAGGCATGTGAATCGCAAATCGAAAGTTAAGTAATATTCTGTTAATAACCCATCTTACTCTATTGGTGTACTTATTAATTCTTTTATATATATATAATTTTCTAATCTTCGTATGATGATTTTTCCAGTTTGTTGTATTTGCCAAAGATCTAGGGTTTATACTCACGCAAAATGCAATAGGTATTCAAGCTCCCTTTTGTGCTCTTCCAGGGTTCGAACAGTCCTGGTTGCAAGTTGAAAAGTAGTCATTGTAAACAGTTTTCCTGAGTTTCCTATCGACTCGGAAAAGGGAAAAATTTCCCCATGTAACTTTAAAGTTTGGGATTGGGTTATGACAGTATGATTCTTTCAACGAATCCACTACAGGGTTATCCTATACAATTGAATTATGTAAAAGATTATTGAATTAAGTCAGTTCTCCTCATCATTCAGAATTCACCCCATTCTGAATTTAATTACTGAGATTATTGTTTTTGGATACACACCCTGCTTTAAACTCTGATGTTGGCTCACAATGTATCGTTTTATTTAATTTCGACATCTCTTATGGTACTACCGATATGTTTTTCTCTGAATTGATAAAATTTAAAATGGACCCAACAGGAGTAGTTAACGATGATCTATGTTGTCAAATATAAGGATAGAGTAAGTTTACGGCTCAGTAGTTTAAAATTCCAGAACGCTTAACCATAAGAGAAGTGTTATATTTACATCTATATTCTTGTATGACTATCGTCTTTTAGACTGTATAAGGGGGGTTTTCAAAAGACTAGTATGATTTTTCAATTGCTTAGAATAAAATACATAACTGTACGAATATATTTGCCATATCTATATCGCCCATGTCACGAACCCCGAGTGAACGCTTTCACATGTATATTCATCATTTAATAATTGTAGATTTCCTCATGCCGTAAGTATTTCTTAGTTGGAAATCTTTTATTCAGTGTGAATAGAAAACAAAACCTAAGTTATTTTATCGGTAAAGGTCTTGAATAAAAGTCTTTGAACCCTTATGCTTATGGATCATTACACTTCTATAATACCTTATACTAGGGCAATGAACTTCTGAAATTTTATTGAATATTATGACAAGAAGTCTTTACGTGGGTTTTTTTTATTTCATTTATTAAATTTATTTTAATGTAGTCGGTATGCAGTACTAACTGCACTAGTATTTGTATACCTTCTGTATATATATATATATATATATATATATATATATATATATATATATATATATATATGTACAGGCTTGTTCCAATTCAATTATTCAAAGATAGATCTGTTAGAACTTCAATTACAGAAGCAAACATATACCTATAAATAGATATGTACCTTTCAAGTTCATATATACATAGACAATCTTACCTATAATTTCAATTTCAAAGTTAGATGTGCTCCTGTAGGTGGATCTGTTCTTTCAAGTTCATTTGTAGATAGTTTTGTCTAGTGTTTTAGTTTCAGGAGGAAACATTCCCAGAATTTAGTCTTTGATCATAAACTTCTTACAATGAACAGATGTCATCCATGGAAATTATTACAATTTAGCACAAATAGATGCATAATATCAGATACACGAATCATTCAAACAAAGAAGGAGAATATTTACATATCTGAACCAATTCGCGAGAAGACAAAAGGAATAGCCATGTTCCTCCCAACCGTAGAATAGGGCAGCCACATCCACTTGCCCGGTTCACCCCCTAGCCTAACCATGAATCCATGAGAGCTAACTTGGAAACTCTTCCTCAACAATGTCCTTCAATTCCAGTAGGTTCCTCTTGCCTCACACTCATTCAGTAGTGTTCATAACAACAAGGAAAAATAAATAAATCAATAGTCTCTTTCCCCAGCATACTTGGCAGTGTCTTGCCTCCTCACATATGTTATTTATCAATTTCCTAGGTCTTTTCCCTCCCTTGGAATTTTTGCATCTTTTTAAATCCCTGATTTTCAGGGGCTACCAATGGACAAATCACTAATTTTCCACTTGTAATAATCAGCCCATAGGTAGTTCCAACATGTTCCCCATTCATGGAGTCATTGTCAGTTAAATTTAACATGGTTGTTCCATTTGTCCTCCTACAATCAATATAAAATATGTTGTTTTCATACAAATATCATAGTCAAATAGTTAGTTGGGTCAAATAAGGTCTCTTCCCAACAGTCATAATAATTAATTACAATTATCAAATTCAAAATTCAGAATTGCCATAAATGGAAAAAAAATTCCAAATTCAAATTTACTAAAAACGAAATAAATTTCCAACAACTTTAAATTTCAAAAATATTTTATTTTTGAGGATGTCACAATGGATTAAGGGAGTGCCTTTGTGACTCATAGGAACCTCTAACCCTAAAGTACCATGAGTGTAGTTAACACAATGATCATTTGATGTTACAACTAGACAGGTGGTGTCGAGTGGGATGGCTAAATGGGCAGAGGGTGATCGTAGATTCGTACTTTGAGTTACTCGGGAGGCCTTAACTAAGCACTAACCATATCCTGATGCTTCTTTCATTAAAGTGGTATGTTTAACAATGGGTACCAAACTTCGGCTAAGTTAAGCCCTTTCAAGGTACTATACGGCAGAAAGTGCACGACTCCAATCAGCTAGGATAACCCAGCTAACAGACTCATGGTTGGACTAGAGATGCTCCAAGAAATGGAGAACATGGTAAGAAAGGTACAACAAAACTTAAAAGAAGCACATGAAAGACAGAAGAGCTATGCAGATCAGAAAAGAAGACACTTGGAATTTCAAGTGGAATACCATGTGTACTTGAAGGTCAAAGCCCAGAAAAGTTCATTGAAGTTAGGTAATTGTGCCAAAATAGCACCCAGGTTTTGTGGGCCCTTCGAGATACTAGCTCGAATTGGACCTGTAGCATACCAACTTGCACTTCCAGCTAATCTAAGAATTAACAATGTATTTCATGATTCTTTGTAGAAAAAGTATGTTCATGACCCTACTCATATGATTGATTGAGACTTGGTGCAGGTGGAACTAGAAGATGAGTTCCAGGCTGAACCCCTGTGTATTATAGACCGGAGAGAAATAACACTTCGAAACAGAGTCGTCGCTCAGGTAAAGGTGCAATGGAAGCACTTTAGTCCTGAGGAGGCCACTTGGGAGTTGGAGGGAGATTTGTGGAAATATCATCCAACCTTATAACAAGAAAGGAACGAACGCTAAGTATAGTGTTTTATTGAAGGAAGAAAGGATGTGACATTCCCCAAAAATAAAGTATTTTTGAAATTTAAAATTGATTGGAAAATTTTCCGTTTTTAGTAAATTCGAATTTGGAATAATTTTTCCATTTATGGCAATTCCGAATTTCAAATTTGATAATTGTAATAAATTATTATGACTGTTTGGAAGAGATTTGATTTGACCCAACTAACTATTTAACTGTGACACTTGTATGAAAAAATGATATTTTATATTAATTGCAGGAGACAAATGGAACATCCATGTTAAAAATTCATTTGACCATGACTCCATGAGTGGGGAACACGTTGGAACTACCTTTGGGCTGATCTTTACAAGTGGAAAATTAGAGATTTGGCCATTGGCAGCCCCTGAAAATCATGGATTTAGATAGCTGCAAAAATTCCTAATGGGGAAGAAAAACCTAGGCAAAAAAGGATTGTTCTATATATAACATATGTGAGGAGGAAGGACGTTGTCGAGTATGCTGGGGAAAAGAGACTATTGAATTTTTCCTTGTTTTTATGAACACTATTGATTGAGTGTTAGGAAAGAGGAATCTGCAGGAGTTGAAGGACATTGTTGAGGAGGAGTTTCCAAGTTCGTCCTCATGGATTCATGGTCAAGCTAGGGGGTGAACCGGGAAAGTGAATTGGCTTCCCATTTCTAAGGCTGGGAGGAACGTGGTTGTTCCTTTTGTCTCTCGCACATCATTTTAGATATGTTATTCATCCCCCTTCTCTGGTTGAGTGTTATAGGGTTAAATACTTGATAGAATGATATATACTAGTTCTGAATGGATTACCTTCGTTGCATCTTATTACTGTTATATACTAGTTTGGAATGGATTATCTTTGTTGCACCATAATTATGTTATGAATAGTCCGTAGGTTTCTCCTTAGCTGAAAGAATAAGCCTGGTCAAACACCAAGAAGAATAAATTATGTAAATTGGATTACTACTTTGAATAGGATAAACACTATAGGAAAAACCCACAAGTAAATCGTATTGTAGGTTGTAGTTGTCTGCGTTTTGCAATACAAGTATGAATTCAATAATGTGTGTGTGTGTATATATATATATATATATATATATAGGTATGGTCGAATACTTACTATCTGGTACAAAAAAATATGAGAGGAAGTACGAATTTTGGCTAAGAGTCTTCCATGTACAAACTGAATAGTTGCGATCTTAGTAGATAACTCTAATCGTGTTTAATGCAGAATTACAAGACGATTTGGTATCTGGAACTATAGTTCGAAATGTGAGAATTGAATTTTGGATTATATCGGCTAATATTGATAAAATTACCAGGACTAATCATGACAGGCGCGAAGGCCCAAGGAGATAAAGGGACATCCTGAAACTTCTTAGGCTTACACAGACCCCTGAATATGTTGATAACTATGTACACAATAGCATAATAAATTAGAAATAAAATAAAAAACCTTGACATGGTCACGGAAGAGACGCAAATAGAATTATTTGCTATCATGCTTTCTGGAATCAATCACATATGAGATACACACACAGTCATCAATAGTCGAGTTCCTTTATTCAATTCAAGATCCTATTTTTTTTTAAAGAAGCCAGCATGGCGTTAAATAGATCTAAAACGATGAAATAAATGGTAAGTTATATAGTTAAGCAGGAGGGAAATCTTGAAATCCTTTTGCGAAAATATATTACATCACTCATCCAGTTTGAGACAATTAAATACCCCTTACTGTGTAGTATCCAATGAAAGGAAATACTCCCCAAAAATGGGTTACTCTTACGATTTTGAAACCGAAACAGAAACTACTTTGATAATAGAAAGATTGGAAAGGACTATGCCTTCCTCTAGAACCAAAAGGATGAGACGAAGAAGGTTACGGGAATGGAACCCAAATACCTTGGTTTCCATGGGAAGGCGTGGAGATTCGGTACCATACTTCGGTGAAAACTCTGCAAAAGAATACCATCGAAACATTAGGACATTACAATAGAAAGATGAATAAAAATAACTACATAATATCACTTAAGTAGATCCTGTACTTATCTATGAATTTCCGAGAGTGTGCTCCTTCCCAGTAAAGGCCATTCCCAAAACTGAATGGGGAGGATTGATCTTGAGTAAGACTGATGGGTACCCTCGCATCAAATAGGGTCCCATATTTAGTTCAATATCCAGTTCCAGAAAATATTATGAAAGGAAATACGACTCTCACAATTAAAATAACCATTTCAATACCAAACCTCGAAAACATTATACAGTGGATGAAAATGCTCTAGTTATTGAGGTGCAAATGAAGTCAAATATTTTACTACACTAGACCCTCATAAGTTACTAAAATTCAAAAATAGTTGATTCGAAAAATTACCAAACTTTAATATGCAGACAATTAACAAAAGAAATATTTGGATAACAGAATGCGGTAAGACAGTGCAGGATCCGCAAGGAACTGTTAGTACAACCCCGGTCCTAGATAATGAATCTACGAAGGAACTATCCAGCTTTTCCTGGGGATTATAGGTGGTGGGTAGAAGGGATTTACTCAATACCAGTCGCAGAAAGTCCACCAAGTCAGGTTTATAGAGTTCGCAAACGAAAGTTCATTCAGTAAGGACAGAGCTACACTGCAATAATAGAAATTTCCTTCCACATACCTTTAACCTCTAGAATTTGGGAAAGGTGTCGCAAAAACGTAATACCAAACGTTGCTACAGAAACAGTAAAAGAGAGAAGTACGAGTGAGCCCTAAAGGAAATTCTCATGAAGTACCGGGAAAGCATCAAAATGAGACACCAAACCCTTCAAACCACCCCGAACAGAAGACGGGTCGATAATAGAAACTAACTATATGGAAGGGAGGAAAATTCTAGAGCCCTTTTCCCCTGAGATTTAACAGTAAGGGAGTAGTTAACCATCATTAGAAACAATCACTAAGGAATGCAGATAAATCCATGGCAATTTCAAAGGAAGGAGAACTCACTTTGAAATCCACAACTAGATATGCAGGAATAAAGTGAAAACTTACTAGTTGGTGAGATAGAGGTGTTGCCTCCAATAGAGAAAATCCTCACAATTTTTTTCCCTTCACCAAGGAGGTGATATTGCAGAGCTAATTTTCAGAGGACCTCTCATGGCAAAAGAAAAGTTCGGCGAACTAGAAACCCCTTACCTCGAAGATTAAAGGCTACGGGTACAAAAGGCCACGTGATGTGATAGACTTGGTGCACCCTTAATGGTTAACATGTCAGGTAATGGCCTCAACATTATCATACACCTTTCCCCTATTTAATGCCCTCGCCAGGATTAAATTCTCATCAGACCTACCTCTCCCTTGACATTCAATGGGCTATGGATTAAGGGAGTGCCTTTGCGACTCATAGGAACCTCTAACCCTAAAGTACCATGAGTGTAGTTAACATAGTGATTAGTTGACGTTAAAGTTGGACAGGTGGTGCCGAGTGGGATGGCTAAACGGGTAGAGGGTGATCATAGATTTGTACTTTGAGTTACCTGGGAGGCCTTAACGAACCACTAACCATATCCTGATGCTTATTTCATTAAAGTGGTTTGTTTACATTGTATTAAAACATTACGAGGAGGAATATAATCTAAACCCACTCTTACCTAATTCATTTTGGATCATGCTTAGATTGGATATGTGTATAGTATAATGTAGGAGGCTTAGACCAAAAGCCCCAAAATCATTGTAGGTTCAACCTGTGGTAATGGTTATAGAGTACATAGATAGTAAATTTATTATAATAACAGGACTTTAAGAAACATTAAAAATGGAGTAGGCATTTTCTTATATCGTTGTTTTTGAATCTTTAAAGTTGGGTGTTAATGAAAGTCGACGATAGTGAGGAATCTAGAATCTATTCAGAATCAAGCAATATAATAAAGATCCTACTACTCTTGAACATCAAAGTTATTCAAAGATGAATGTATAAGTAAAAGGGAATAAAAAAAAAAAAAAATGGCAGATTTGAGGTTTATTACATGGCCAATGGTATGAATTACTTTATTGTGCATATGTTTTATCATGGCCAAAATTTCCTGCCAATCCTCCACTATGATTTTCCTTCAATAAGTTGTATCTCATTAACAATCTCGGGATAAATAACTAGCTCCCTTTAAACAACAATCCATCTTGGATCAAATATTTCGTCCACTGACTTTTGTCCCTTAGCAAAAGGTTTTCACATGATTCATAAGCTTCCTTGAAATCTAGATCTTCTTGATACATCTCCTTGAGGTGTTCAAATCCTAAGGTCTCCACTTGAAATTCTTGCAAGATCAAACATATCTTGCTCAAAGCATATGTAACTTTGTTAGTGCTTCCACTAATATGCTTAATAACAAAAGTAAAATTATGCATGAATTCTACCCATTTGGCATGTCTCTCATTCAACTTCTCTTGTTTGGTTATAAAATGCAAAGCTTGATTGTCAGTATACAAAACAAACTCTTTCGGGATAAGATAATGTCTCCATTTTTCCAAGGCTTGAATTAAAGCATAAAATTCCTTATCATATGTGGAATATTTTCTCTTAACATCATTCAACTTCTCACTAAAATAAGCAACATGATTATTGTCCTGACTTAAAACTGTGCTAATGGCTACTCCACTAGCATCACATTTTACCTGAAATGTATTCTTAAAATCTAGTATAATTAAAATATGTTTTTCTCTTATCATCTCTTTTAATAATTTGAACCTTGTTTTAGCTTCCTCTGTCCAATTAAAATATATTTTTTATTTTCTTTATGGTGTCCAGTATGGGTGCACAAATACTACTGAAATTATTGATGAATTTCCTAGAAAAATTTGCTAACCCACAAAAACTTCTTACCTTGAACACACTTCTTGGAGAAGACCATTCTTGGATTTCTCTCACCTTCTTTGGATCCATCTTCAACTCATTTGAAGATATTACAAACCCCATATACATGAGTTCTATTTTCATTAAAGAAAATTTCTTCAAATTTATCAACAACTTCTCATGTTGCAACCTCCTTAACACCATATTTAAGTGTCTGAGATGTTCTACTTTAGTCTTATTGAAAAGTAGAATATCATCCAAATACACAATCACGAACTTACCGATAAAATATTTGAGTACTTCATTCAACAAACTCATAAATGTACATGGGGCATTGGTTAAGAAAAATGTAATAACTAACCACTCATATAATTCTTCATTCATTTTAAATGTTGTCCTCCATTCATCTCCTTATCTCATCCTTATCTGATGATAGCCACTTTTCCATTCTATCTTGGAAAAATAATTTGCTCCACTCAAGCAATCCATTAAATCATCCATTTTGGGTAAAGGGAATCTATACCTGATGGTTA
Source organism: Picea engelmannii (assembly GCA_009831015.1). NCBI lineage: Eukaryota > Viridiplantae > Streptophyta > Pinopsida > Pinales > Pinaceae > Picea > Picea engelmannii. The sequence continues at coordinate 822,946 of ML792296.1, read as the reverse complement.
TCTTTTTGATGGCTCTTGATTCTCTGCACATTCTCCAACTTCCATCTTTCTTTGGACTCAACACAATTGGTATTGTGCATGGGCTCAAACTTTTCCTGATAAAACCCTTATCCAACAATTCTTAGACTTGATTCTTGACCTCTTCATTCTCTTGAGGTGTCAACCTGTATACTGCTTTGTTTGGAAAAATAACTCCTAGAATAAGTTTGATATGATGACTAATACCCCTTACGGGTAGTAAAGAGTGAGGTTACTCATCCACCACAATATCAACAAACTCAACCAACAACTCCTAGATTTCCATAGGAAAATCATCCATATAAGTAATCGTAAGGATGACTCTTGGCTTTCTCACAACAACAAATTGCATTTCTTATTCCTTCTTGAATTATTTCAATATTTCCTTCCCACTCATGAGAATTATGCTAGGACTAGATTCTTCCTTTACTCATTTGTATTATAATGGAAAAAACATATTCTTACACCCATTCTTTTCAAGGCTATCGGTATTTTTCCTTCCATTGTGTATGAAATTCTTTTTATATTTCCATGCTATTCCCAAGAGAACATGAAAAATATCCATGGGTATAACATCACATAAGACTTCATCTTTATAACCACCTATTTTAAATTAAACTTTTCATTTTTGGCTCACCATTACTTGGTTTCCTTTCTGCAACCACGATACCTTGTATGGATTCAGATGTACAGTCGTCTCCATCTTCAAATTTTCCACCATCTCTATGGATACCAAGTTATCAGTGTTGTTACAAAATAATTCCCCTGCAGACAAGTGAATTTTCCCTTGGATTATAGACCCCTAATACCAAGACAAAAAGACACAAGTGGACACTAACATCCCTTTGAATCTAGTTTAACCAATCACGAAGGAGAAAGGGTTTGATGCACCTTGTTTCAAAGTTTTTCCTCATTGCTTCCAATATGAGATTTATCTCCAAGATCCTTATCACAACTTGATACCTGCAATGCATGAACAACAAAGAGAAACAAATAACTCCTACTCTACAATATTATATTAAACAAATTCATCTACAAAGATTGAAGGAACAGTAGACAAGAACATGCAAGAATACACAAGCTAGAAGGGAATAGGACAAGTATATTAAAATCATAACCCAAAGAGAACACTTAAAAACATGGATGATGATGTAACACTCCTCCAATCTCTCCTCGTCCAACCCCTTGCTCGAAGGATCCATAATCAGAATAACAATGCTTTATTGATTTCTTCCTCCTTGTTCACCATGAAAATGCCTCCATTTATAAGCTTTGAGAGGCTCAACCACCTTGTTTATATGTGGGATTAGGTAAGGATATGACTCCATCAGTTGTGATATCTCCCTTAGATGTATCCTAAGAGTTAGATTTGAGCTAAACCAGCTCAATCCATCCATAGTTGTCTTTAGATAAAATGAGGTTTTCTTCCAATATTTTCTCAACCAATTTGGTGCTCCCTTAGAATGGGGAATAGAGTGCTATGTCTCTCCCTATGATATGGGAAAGGAGTCCTAGCACTCCCTACATATGATAAGGGAAGCACTCATCTTCGAAAAAGTTTCCAAGATGAGTAATTCTCATAGAAAAACACTTTTCTTCGACTGTGAAATGATGGGGATTCTTCTTCTAACATGTTTTAGGGGTTGTATCAAGTGTTTTCATGGTGTCGTTCACGATGCGACACTTACAGAATGAGAAAGTGACACTTACGACACTTGCAAAAAAAGTGTGACACTTGCAACACTTACGACAATGAGAATGTGACATCATCAAAGTGAGCAATCTTGATGTGTTATAGATTTCCCCCCAAAGTGTGAAGCCAAAATATGAAAGTTTATGGCAACCCTTAGGTAGTTCAAACATGTTCCCCACTCATGGAAGCATGGTCAGCTAATTTCAACCTGGTTGTTCCATTTGTCTTTGAGCAATAATTATAAAAATATTTGTTTCTTACAAGTGTCATAGTCAAAGCGTTGGTTGGGAAAATCAAATATTTTCCCAACAGTCATAATAATAAATTACAATTAACTAAATTCCAAATTCAGAATTTCCATAAATGGAAATAGTTTCCCAAATTCAAATTTACCAAAAACGAAAATAAATTCCTAAGTGTTTTTCAAACTTCAATAATAATTTATTTTTGGGGATATTACATCCTTTACCCCTTCAGTACAACACTTTCCTCAGTGTTCGTTCTTTTCTCAGAACATGTTTGGATAAGATTTATGCAAATATTCCTCCAATTCCCAAGTGGCCTCCTCAGGACTAAAGTGCTTCCATTGCACTTTTACCTGGGCGACAACTCTATTCCGAAGTACTGTTTATCTCTCGTAAAAAATGTAAATGTGATGAACATGCATAGAATAGATCTATCTAAAAAATGATACACACATTTATAGAGAGAATAGAAGAAAGAAGAAGAAGGAAAGAAAGAATGACAGAATTTTTCATTAACCGTTGTGAATAATGAATAATTTACACATGATATACTCTGTATAACTCAATGGGTTCAACTAGAAGATAAAAAATGTGCCATAGTGGTGGTATAGAGTGATCTGGACACACACCAAGAGTTAAAGGAGTGAACTGCCACCTAGTCTAGTCTCTTAGGCAGTTACGGGAGTGAACTGCCACCTAGTTGAGTTAACTACTCAATTAGTCTTTAGTTAATTGACTGAGCATAGAGTATTGAGGAGTTAACTCAGGTAATAAAGGCCAATGTGTCACTTTGGTGATGATACTCAGGCAAGGTTGAATTATCATGGTGATGATCCCAATGTTTCATGCTGACAAAACCAATGCAACATCTAAACTCAACTCAACTAGTCAAATTGAAGTGTCAATTGAAAGAGAATATTCTCCAGGTGGAATATTCTCCCCTAAATTATAGGAGACTGGATAATTACTAATGCTGACTAATAAAAAAAAGAAAAACCTTAGGAAAAATAAATCCTAGGTGTGTGTGAAGTAACTCCAACACCCCCTCTGAACATCACTATGGTGAAAATAAATATTGGGTCCCGTCAACAAGGCCATGTTAGGTACCCAAGTACAAAAGATACACTGAAAATAAAGTGAGGAAAGAGGGAAAACCTCATGGGAAAAACCCTCCCTCAAGGTACAATGTATGTAAATAGAAGAACTACAGTTTCTAGGCAACTGTGTCCTTCACTCCAAGACGACTTCCCAGAGAATGGATTATCTGCTCAGTGAAGGTCTTCGTGAAGATGTATGTCATCTATTTTTATAAAGGGAAAAACTATAATTTGATGATCCCCTCATGTACTAAGTCCCGGATGTAGTGCATGTGGATCTTTCCAATGTATCTCATGCGTCTCCTGCATGAACCTGGAAACTATGCCAACTGCAGATGAGAATTTTTGTCTAGAGTGTGTGATATACAACAAACTACCCACTAGCTATCTGTGAAGTGTGTTGTCAACCAATGGAGTCTCCCCGCCATCCTTAAGTTTGACTCCTGATAGGAAAGGAGTCGGAGGAGACTTATAGTCTGTCATGTGAAATCTCTCAAGGAGATCTCGTGTATACTTGGCCTGAGACAGTTTGATACCTAATGCATCCTGACTGATCTCAAGTCCAAGGAATAAGTGTAGCGGAACCATGTCCGTCATCAAAAACCTATCATGTAGAATCCTCTTGATTGTAGCAATTGCTGAAGTCGAGCACCCGGTTATCAGCAAATCAACGACATACAAAACTAAAAGTAGAAGTGAGTCATCTGTCCTAAGCATGTAGACATTAGGTTCTGATTCGTAAAAAGTTCCATGACAATAGGTAGGAATCCATATTGTCATAACATGCCCTCAGAGCCTGCTTGAGGACATAAAGTGACTTCTTCAATCGACAGACCAAAGATGAGTCCTGCATAAATCCCTGGGGATGCTCCATGTAGATATCCTCAGAGAGATCACCGTGAAGAAATGCATTCTTCACGTCCATATGATGGAATTTCCATCCCTTGGTTTCCACAATGGAAGGTTCCAATCGTATGGAATCCATCTTCACTATTGGAATGAAGGTCTCGTCATAGTCAATACCATGAACCTGCTGAAATCCTTTGGCGACAAGACTGGCTTTGTATCTGCTAATCTATCCATTCGATGTGCTCTTGGTCCTGTAGACCCATCTACATCTGACAAGTTTCCTCCCATAAGGAAGGGGAACCAGATCCCAATTCATCTTCTCAAGGTCTAGGTTGTACTCCTCCTACATGGCGGATTCCCAAAATGGATTTACAGCAGCCTCACCATAATATTGTGGATTGGAAGACTTAACCAAGAAAATATGCATGGAGGGAAATGGTTCAGTGGAAGTGAGTGCAACAAGAGGCTCATCGAAATCAGATTGAGTCCTCCTAGTATTATTTGGATCACCAACAAGATCCACTACATCCTGAGGAGTAGTCTGTGCCCACTTGAGCCTTTGCTCTGGCTCTGCAACTGCATCAGGATGCTTTGAATCTGCATCTAGTTGTATTAACTTTGAATATGATTGTACTAACTATGAATATAAATCATCTGAGTCCTCTGAATCATAACTCTCGTATGAAGAAGAGTCAGCATGTGCATGCTCATCATCTTGAATAGGTCAAATACTAAGGGTGTCTGCATGCTTTTGTTGAGGTACATGCGAGAAACATTCCTCAAATTGGACACTACACTCAATGATGAGCTGGTCTAAGGAAAGATAAATAAGATGATATCCCTTCACACTGTTGGGGTATCCAACAAAAATGAACTCATTTATCTGTGGATTAAGTGCCTTCCTCTTTTCAGAGGGAATACGGGTTGTATCAAGTGTTTTCATGGTGTCGTTCATGATGTGACACTTACAAAATGAGAAAGTGACACTTACGACACTTGCAAAAAAAGTGTGACACTTGCAACACTTACGACAGTGAGAATGTGGCATCATCGAAGTGAGTAATTTTGATGTGTTACAGATTTTCCCCCAAAGTGTGAAGCCAAAAGATGAAAGTTTATGGAAATGTTGAGGTAGTTCAAACATGTTCCCCACTCATGGAGTCATGGTCAGCTAATTTCAACCTAGCTATTATGTTTGTCTCTCAGCAATAATTATAAAAATATTTGTTTCTTACAAGTGTCATAGTCAAAGCGGTGGTTGGGAAAATCAAATATTTTCCCAACAGTCATAATAATAAATTACAATTAACTAAATTCCAAATTCAGAATTTCCATAAATGGAAATAATTTCCCAAATTCAAATTTACCAAAAATGAAAATAAATTCCTAAGTGTTTTTCAGACTTAAATTATAATTTATTTTTGGGGATATTACATCCTTAACCCCTTCAGTACAACACTTTCCTCAGTGTTCATTCTTTTCTCAGAACATGGTTGGATAAGATTTATGCAAATCTTCCTCCAATTCCCAAGTGGCCTCCGCAGGGATAAAGTGCTTCCATTACACTTTTACCTGGGCGGCAAATCTATTCTGAAGTATTGTTTCTCTCCTGTACAAAATGTAAATGTGATGAACCTGCATAGAATAGATCTATCTAAGAAATGATACACACATTTGCAGAGAGAATAGAAGAAAGAAGAAGAAGGAAGAAAAGACTGAAATAATTTGTCATTAACCGTTGTGAATAATGAATAATTTACAGATGATATACTCTGTATAACTCAATGAGTTCGACTGGAGGATAAACAATGCACCATAGTGGTGGTATAGAGTGATCTGGACACACACCAACAGTTACGGGAGTAAACTACCACCTAGTGTAGTATCTTCTGATCTATCCATCCGTTGTGCTCTTGGTCCTATAGACCCATATGCATTTGATAAGTTTCCTCCCAAAAGGAAGGGGAACTAGATCCCAAGCATGCTTCTCGAGGATTGAGTTGTAGTCCTCCTGCATGGCAGATTCCAAAAATGGATTTCCAGCAACCTTGCCATAATATTGTGGATCAGAAGACTAAACCAAGAAAATGTGCATGGGGGGAAATGGTTCAGTGGTAGTGAGTGAAACAAGAGGCTCCTCAAAATCATATTGATTCCTCCTAGTATTAGCAGGATCACCAACGAGATCCCCTACATCCTGAAGATTATTCTGTGCCCACTTGGGCCTTTGCTCTGGCTCTACAACTACGTCTAGATGCTCTGACTCTGCATCTAACTGTACTGACTTTGCATCTGACTGTACTGACTCTGAATTTGAATCATTTGAGTCCTATAAATAGAACTTTCGTCTGAAGAAGATTCGACATGTGCATGCTCATCATCTCGAACAGGTGGAAGAGTGAAGGTGTCTTCATGTAGTTGTTGAGGTACATGCGAGAAACTTTCCTCGAATTGGACACTACACTCAATGATGAGCTAGTCTGAGGAAAGATCAATAAGATGATATCCCTTCACACTGTCAGAGTATCCAACAACAATGTACTCATTTCTCTGTGGATTAAGTGCCTTCCTCTTTTCAGAGGGAATCTGGTTTGTATCAAGTGTTTTCATGGTGTCGCTCACCCTGCAACACTTATGGAATGAGAAAGTGACACTTACGACACTTGCAACAAAAGTGTGACACTTGCGACACTTACAAAAATGAGAATGTGACATCATCGAAGTGAGAAATTTTGATGTGTTACATATTTTCCCCCAAAGTGTGAAGCCAAAATATGAAAGTTTATGACAACCCTGAGGTAGTTCAAACATGTTCCCCACTCATGGAGTCATGGTCCGCTGATTTCAACCTGGCTGTTCCATTTGTCTCTCAGCAATAATCATAAAAATATTTGTTTCTTACAAGTGTCATAGTCAAAGCATTGGTTGGAAAAATCAATTATTTTCCCAATAGTCATAATAATAAATTACAATTAACTAAATTCCAAATTCAGAATTTCCATAAATGGAAATAATTTCCCAAATTCAAATTTACCAAAAATGAAAATAAATTCCTAAGTGTTTTTCAGACTTCAATAATAATTTATTTTGGGGGATATTACATCCTTTACCCCTTCATTAAAACACATTCCTCATTATTCGTTTGTTTCTCAGAACATGGTTGGATAAGATTTATGCAAATCTTTCTCCAATTCCCAGGTGGCCTCCTCAGGACTAAAGTGCTTCCATTGCACTTTTACCTGGGTGACAGCTCTATTCTGAAGTATTGTTTCTCTCCTGTACAAAATGTAAATGTGTTGAACCTGCACATAATAGATCTATCTAAACAATCATACACACATTTGCAGAGAGAATAGAAGAAAGAAGAAGAAGGAAAGAAAGACTGAAAGAATTTGTCATTAACCGTTGTGAATAATGAATAATTTACACATGATATACTCTGTATAAGTCAATGAGTTCGAATAGAGGATAAAAAAATGCACCATAGTGGTGGTATAGAGTGATTTGGACACACACGAATAGTTACAGGAGTGAGCTTCCACTAGTCTAGTCTCTCAGATAGTTACAGGGGTGAACTTCCACCTAGTTGAGTTAACTACTCAATTAGTCTTCAGTTAACTGACTGAACATAGAGTAGTGAGGAGTTAACTCAGGGAATCAAGGCCAATGTGTCACTCTGGTGATGATACTAAGGAAAGGTTGAATTAGAATGGTGATGATCCCAATGTTTCATGGTGACAAAACCAATGCAGCATCTAAACTCAACTCAACTAGTCAAACTGAAGTGTCAATTAAAAGAGAATATTCTCCAAGTGGAATATTCTCCCCTGAATTATAGGAGAGTGGATAATTACTAATTCTAACTAATAAAAAAGGAAAAAACTTAGGAAAAATAAATCCAAGGTGTGTGTGAAGTAACTCCAACACCCCTCCTGAACATCACTATGGTGAAAATAAATATTGGGTCCAGACAATGAGGCCATGTTAGGTACCCAAGTACAAAATATACACTGAAAATAAAGTGAGGAAAGAGGGAAAACCTCATGGGAAAAACCCTCCCTCAAGGTACAATGTATGCAAAAAGAAAAACTACAGTTGCTAGGCAACTGTGTCCTTCACTCCAAGATGACTTCGTAGAGAATGGAATTTCTACTCAGTGAAGGTCTTGGTGAGGATGTATGTCATCTATTCTACTAAAGGACATAACTATAATTCAATGATTCCCTCGTGTACTAAGTCCTGGATGTAGTGCATCTAGATCTTGATGTGATTTGTATGCTGCCTTTGAACTGGATCTCTCTAGAACTTCAGAGTGCTCTAGTTGTCACACCAGATGATGATCGACCGATGAAACTGAATGCCGAATTTAGTGAGAAAATGTTGTAGCCACATATCCTGAATGGTTATGTTAAATACCGCTCTGTACTCTACCTTAGCTGAAGTTAGAGAAATGGCAGCTTGCTTCTTTCTCGACCAACAGATAGGCCCAGAACCAAGACTGAGTGAGTAACCAAATGTGGACTTGCAATCAATGCCATCTCCAGCCCAGTCGAAATCAATAAACCCAATGAGATATAATGTAGAGTCTCCTGCATAATGAATCCCAAAGGTGATGGTGACCCATAGGTATCGAAGGATACACTTTGCAGCTTTCCAATGTATCTCATGTGGCTCCTACATGAACCTGGAAATTATGCCAACTGCATATGAGAGGTTTGGTCTAGAGTGTGTGAGATACAACAAAATCACCACTAGCTATCTGTGCAGTGTGTTCTTACATGGGTGTTCTTACACATCTCTCTGTATGCTCTTGCTCCAGTGCTTCTAACTCAATAATATTACAATACATAATGAGGGTGTCTATATCCCATTTCCCTCTTGCGCTCTCAACCAGTCTAATCTAGAATTAAATTCTATCTACTTTACATTAACTATCTTAAATTCCTTCTACCTACTAAGGACGATATCAATCCTCTCAAGGTCCGTTTACATTATATAAGTGTGCTCCATCTTAATGACTTCATTTAATATCGCGCAACAATTCCAAGGTGTTTCAAAATTTGTGTTGGTGCTTGTCCAACTGTCCTTCTCTTCTGCGCTGACTCGCTTGATGTGTTGGTGATGCTCCTACATCAGATGGTTCTTGTTCTTGTTATTCTTCCTCTTTACAATCTATGTAGAATAATTTCTTCTCACCACACTTATGTCCCTTACTGTACTTGCTATCACAATTAAAGCATAAACCTTTTTCTTTTCATTCCTCCAATTGTTGAGGTGTCAACCTTGTAAGTTGAGGTGTTTTAGAAGAAGGAGCATTGTTCTCTCTATAGATGTTAGGATTGGTCCTTCTAGTAGCCATAGCCATATTTTTACTTTCAACATTTCTTGCCACCTTAAATG
>ML792296.1:778120-813279 GCA_009831015.1 Picea engelmannii | reverse complement strand
GTAACTGAACCCTTTTGCTTGAGATTTATCAATTGGCTAAAGAAGGTATTGCTCTGTGTATCCTCATAGTGTGCTATCATTTCATCCGTGAAAATTTTCCAAGTGATGAATGATTTGAGAGAACAAAGCCATCGATACCATACAAATTGATTGGGTTCTAAATATAAATAAGCAATTTGTACCTTTTGTGTATGTGGCACATTATGTAGATCAAATAATTGCTCCATCTAAAGTATCCATGTGATTGGGTCCTTGCCATCAAACTTCCTCATATCGATCTTAGGAACATGGCTAGTCTTCAACCCAAAGTTGGAGTTTCTCCATTCTTGATTCACCTTCATTGTGTCCTCATCATGAATTTCATGGGATGCATTTTCACTTTCAGGTGTCTTCTCTGTTATGAAATTTTTCAATACTTCCATGATCTCCTCTTTTAAACCATCCATCTTTTCCTCCAACTTAGCTTCCATCTCTTGTAGTTCATCTTTTGTTACTATATTCTTTTGTAAATCATTTATGTCCCTACACATTTCTTCACCTTCATCAAGAGTCCAAGTAGGACTGTCTGGAGGCTTATTTGGTGTAGAAGTTCCCTTTTTGGGTGGCATGTTGGCCAAGTATCACTTTTGAAACTTGATTTTGAGGTGGTTCTGCTAGACAATCTTTCTTCTGTTGTATCTCCCAAGTTTCATCCCTTCTGGGTATGGAAATTTCTTTTATGTGTTTCTATGATATTTCTTCTCTGCAATGCCATAGGTCTGATCAAAATTGGATGTGCCAAGTGGAATTTACGGTAACTTCCCCAAAACTTGTTGATTTTTGGCCTTTCCAGGAGATCTCACTTGTATAGCATGCCTTGCCAAAAATAATTGATATACAATTCTAAAACTCGTACCATAAATACTAAAAGTTGTCCACTATCCTATGAAACTAGTCCCACTCAATTTGGATACTCTAGGAAGAAGTTATGATTGTTTTACCTGGAACACCTTCTTGAGACTAGTCAATAGGACTAGTCAGATACCCTATCTTCCACAGGGTCTATCTACAAATGTAAGATGACCTAGAAGCTGAAATTTTTACCACATATACCTTACTAATTTTTTTGAATAGCCTCCAGAGTTCAGGATCTGAAACGTTACAGAAAAATGTTTATAGAAACAATTATGCAATGACTTAGTTTAGGATGATTCCAGAACCCTCAGGAGATGAAATTGTAACCCAACATACCTTGATCCGTCTACTAAATATACTCCAAGACGTTCCTTCTGAAATGTTGTAGAAACAAATGTATAGTGAAAAGGCTAAGGTGTCTCAGATGTAGCAGTGAAACCCCAAGACCTTGATCTCTGATACCATATGTTAAGAACCAAATATCACTATAGCATAGAAAAACCTTAGAATAAGCACTCAACACCTTGAAAAAGAGATAATTTCAGATAATAAGCCTCTTCGAGGGGGAAACCTCCTTTTACCCCACATAAATGTTCAAGTACAAGATGATTCCAAATGAAAATGTCTCCTTGGTATATATATGAGACTAGGAGGTATAATTACAACTAATGGAATAAATCCGACATAAATAAAATAACATTACTAATGTAATATGCCCCAATTAAGGGGTAATGAGCCAATATTAGGGCTTAACAATTTCAAAAGAAATTTATTGGTCTCCTACATCTTTCATTTCATTTATACAGTTGTAGCTACATGTCTTCCAGAACAATTTATTATTTACATAGTATAGGAACATATTTATATATATATAAACTTTCTGTTGTAGACATTCAATCTTAGTTTTCTTCTATAATGTCTATAGATCGCCAACGGTAAATAGACATGTATCTTTCTATATGTAATATAAATATATTGTGGAATAAATAACGTTTCATAATAGTTATGATTCAATTCTATGCAGGAATGGAGGTCTCGAATAAGTATTATGACTCTAAGATTTACTTACAGAAATATAAATACACCCATATATAAACTTAGTTTCAATTCCATTTATACATAGATAGTTATGCATAAGGAATTTCGATCCACTGGTAATTTATCCTATAGTTACCTCCGTGTAGTAGTAATCTAGTTTACAGAATGAATTCTTCCAGAATTTAACCATGCATAACCTTTCAACTATCATAACTAATAAAAGGGAAATTATAGCATTTATTCAGAATTTAATCCAACAATAAAGAGTCATTCAGAACTAAATTTGTGAGGTGGTCTGTCAGTTTTTATACTTGATACAATCAAATAGATTCTATCCAGGGTATTATATCAATTCATAATTAATGGATGCACTACACCAGTTATTTAATCATTCAAACAAAGATGGGAAAGATAACATATCTGAATCATTTTGTTGGGAGACAAAGGGAACAACCATGTTCCTCCCAACCTGAGAACATGAATGCCAAATCACTTGTCCAGTTCACCCCCTAGCCTGACCATGAATCCATGAGGGCTAAATCAGAACTCCTCCTCAGCAAATTCCCTTCATCTTCAACAATTTTATCCTTGCCTCACACTCAACAAGTAGTGTTCATAATAGAAAGATATCAGTAAAATTTTCCCCAGCATACTAGGCAGTGTCTTGCCTCCTCACATATGTTATATATCCAAAACCACAAATTCCTAGGTCTTTTTTCCCCTTGGGAATTTTCGTAGCTTTCCAAGTCCCTAATTTTTAGGGGCTGTCAATGGCCAAATTCCTAATTTTCCACTTGTAACAATAAGCCCCGAGGTAGTTCCAACATTTTCCCCACTCATGGAGTCATGGTCAGCTGATTTCAACATGGTTGCTCCATTTGTCCTCCTGCAATAATTATAAAATATTTTCTTTTATATAAGTGTCATAGTCAAGTAGTTATTTGGGTCAAATCAGATCTCTTCCCAACAGTCAAAATCATTAATTACAATTAACCAAATTTAAAATTCAGAATTGCCATAAATGGCAAAAATTTTCCAATTTCAAATTTATCAAAAATGGAATAAATTTCCTAAGAAATTTTAAATTCAAAAATAATTTATTTTTTGGGATGTTACAACTACGCTTCTATGTAATACTTTATATTGTGTAAATCCATATTTTTTTGGTTATGCATTGCATCTTACATATTTAATAGTGTGTTATCTGTTTGTTATCTTCTGAGCCATTGATTTAATTTTGTTTGGATACATGACTAATGATGGGGCCCTTATTTCCATTGTGAGGGTACGCATCAGTCATTTCAATATCCAATCCTCCCCTTTGGTATATGGACAATTTTTCTCAACTACGCATATGGGAGAAAATACTCATGCCAAGCTAAGTGTTCACTCGTGCATTAAATCTGAAATGTTTAATTTTCATGAATTCATTATGAACATTGTCCTAGATTCTACATTTAAATTTTTGTTGGTTTGTTGTAGAACTCTGTTATTGATATTCTTGGTAATCCCTTGCAATATTTACACACTCGGTGGCTTGGGGATTGACGAGGACATCACACTCGAAAGGTACTTAGTTCCAACTTACAGTGTTGAAAGAGAAAAATAACCCTCCAGGTTTTGTTGAAGGAATACATGTTCCACCCGAGGATACCATTATTATGTTATATTTACACCAAGCTCCTATTGAAAGTTGGTTACTTGTATCTTCAGTCCCTAAGGAAACACATAAGGGAAAACCCTGTATTGAATATGAATTTCACTATTTAATAGTTACAGTCGCATATACTATATAGAGTTTAAAGACTCGTGTAAGCATTATGCCGACTTTGTAATAGGTAGCATGTTGTTTATGTATTTATGTCGCTTGTACATTTTCTTCTGAGTTTATTAAAAGGAGAAGTACTGTAACCTTCTTCTACATTTAATACAGTCGGATTTAATGGAAAAAATATCTGTAATAGTCAATAATTATTTTTTTGTGTATTAGATATTCATATAGAATGGAAAATCCATATGGTAGAAACATATATACATATATGTATTTCAATTCTGATATTCACTCAAATTTTTGTTTGGTAAATGTACAATTTAAATAATCTTCATGCGAATATCTATACATGCAGATATAATTACAGATATGGTGTAGATTCTACTTATAATGGTAATACTTCTATTCATAAATCTATAGATGCATACACTGGTATTTCCTGTAGAATCTATACTTAAGAATAGTCAACCTATAGCAATCTAAAATAATTTTAAGCATGTTTATACTTGAATCTATATTCATACTTATGCCAAATATTCCTACTATCAATAGTAAAATCAAACTGATATTTTTTCCCTATTACAGAGTTCATAGGATACATCATTTGAATAGTAAACTTCTACAGATTCACCAACAACTATCACACATAGTAGTTTCTTAGTTCATCTCACTGATAAATTCAAATTGTAATGAAAACTTATCCTACAATTCATTTCATTCTTCCAGCCAGTATCCAATAAAATGATTCAACAAAACCAAAAAGATTGGAGTACATATATGAACAAAGTGTTGGGACAACAAATGGAACAACCAAGTTCCACCCAACCATAGAATAGAACAACCAATCTACTTGCTATGTTCACCCCCTAGCCTGATCATGAATCCATGAGGGCGAACCTTGAAGCTCCTCCTTCACAATATTCCTTTTTTAGATTCATAAATTCTGCTTGGCTCACACTCATAAATTAGTGTCTGTAGCAGCAAGAAATGTCATTTCCCCCCTGCATACTAGGCAGCGTCCTACCTCCTCCCATATGCTATGTATGAAAAAGCATCTTGTTCCTAGGTATTTTTCGGTTGGGAATTTTCATAGCCTTAAAAAAACCTAATTTTAAGGGGCTGCCAATGGCCAAATTCCTGATTTTCAACTTGCAAAATTCATCCCTGAGGTAGTTCAAGCATGTTCCCCACTCATGGAGTCATGGTCAGTTGATTTCAGCATGGTTGTTCCATTTGTCTCTTAGCAATAAATATAAAAGTATTTGTTTTTTACATGTTTCATAGTCAAAGATTTGGTTGGGAAAATCAAATCTTTTCCCAACAGTCACAATAATAAATTACAATTAACTAATTTTCAAATTCAGAATTTCCATAAATGGCAATAATTTTCCCAATTCGAATTTACCAAAAATAGAAATAAATTCCTAAATGCATTCAAACTTTAATAATAATTTATTTTGAGAGATATTACATAGGTGGACTCAATACAAGACCTATGGGTAACTCCAATAGGTTTAAACTACTTACTTTCATATGAATGTTATTTCCTTTATTGCCATGATTAAAATACAAAATTCAACATGAAAAAAATTACAATGCTTGTATAGCATAGGTAAAGTTCAAAAGGAATACCATAGTTTGAAGATATTCGTGGAAGTACACTTCATTCCTAGAAAAAGAGTTCTTTGGAGCATTTTAAAGGTTTATCTCCAAGATTTTTATCCTTTAAATAAAGGATTTAATAATACTCTCTTTTTAACTTTACACTTCTCTTATAAAGGAGTCATACGAAAGGGATACACAAATTTTGTTTTATTTCAGACGTTGAAAATAAAATAAAAGAACCTTAGATATGGATCATTGTTAATTAGTGAACAAATGAATACATGTATTTGAGTTTGATAGGAATCAAGATATTAATCCTAGTGACAAATGATTAAATATTTTCTAGTTCTATGTTCATAGTGAAAGTAAGACTCTTGAGTACTTTAGAGATAGGGTTTTGATGAAAAATTATTTAAGTAACTCTAAGAGAATTAATTTATTTTATGGGAAAAAGAGTAAACTTAAGTGGTGAGAATTATGTAGCTCAGGTTTTAAGGACATATTTATTGTTTTAAGGACATATTTATTTTGACATTGTCAAGATAAGAGTTGATGAAGAACGGTTCCTTTTTTACAACCTAACAATTTTATTTATTTATTTATTTTATTTTGGGTTTGTTACATATGGTATAAGAGTTGTTGGTTATAACACTTAGGCCTAAGGGAAACACCAGAAATTTATTTTGTTAAGGGAAAAATCTAGCAAAAAATATTTATTGTTACAAACTGATTGTGTCCAAATTGTCTTTTGTAAAACTATCAGTGTAAAATGGAGAAGGAGACAGACCTAAGAGGAACATAAATCAAGAGCTTCCTAGAAACCCATAACATCACAGTGAAGGAAGATCAACCACCCAAGTGTTGGAAATGATCAGGAATCGTGTTGTGGAATTGTAGGTGTTACGTAGTATAGCAACATGAAATTAATGAAATGTTGTTACGTAGTATAGGAACAAAGAATATTCCATTGAATAATGACATGGAAGATGAGGCCAATAAAAATTTCTCAAAGAGTTCTAGTCATGAAACAAAAAGAGGAAACATCTCTTCTAAGGAAACAAACATGAAACAAAACAAAGCATCTACAGGAAAGAAGAGAAAATAGTTGGATCACTTGGAAGGTGAATTGAAAAAGGTAAATCCCTCCACTTTTATGAAGAATCAAAGATTGGGGAAGAAGTTGAAGCCAGGCTGCTAGACATAAAGAAATACTTTCATATTTATTATTATTCTAGTAATATGAAGGTGAGAATGACCATTTACAATTTAAAGTGGAAGGCTAGTATCTGGTGGCAAGACCTGAAACTAGTGAAAGGATTGAAAGAGAAAAGGATGGAATGGTCAGAATTCAAGAAGCAGTTGAAGAAAAAATACCTATCAGAAAGTTATTATGAAATAAAAACTAAAGAATTTTATGAATTGTGACTCGAAAAAATTTCTATGGATGATCTAATTAATAAATTTCTAGATCTGTTGAGGTTTGTGCCTTATATAAAAAAATATAAAGTAAATATTCAAAGGTTCTTGAGTGGTCTACCACATTCTTATAAAGACATAATTGAATTTGATAATATTAAATATTTGAATGAGGTATTTAGGAAGGAAAGAATGTGTTAGGAATAGTATAAACAGAGATTTGAAACTCCTAAGGCATGGAAAGATAAGAAGCATGATAAATTGAATCAATGGAAGAAAGTTTTCCAACCAGCCCCTTACTATAACATGACCAAAGGATTCCAAATGAAGGACTATCCCTCTAGCACACAACATGCTCATGGGGGAAATAAACCAATTAATTTTGGATTCAAGAAGATAGTGGGAAGCCTCAAAGAACCATTTAAATGTTGGGAGTGTGGAGAATGCCATTTGCGGAGAAATTTTCCACGCTTAAACCCATCAATTAAAACTGCAGTCCACAATCTACAAGAAGCTTGAATAGTTTCATATATTGGTAGAAACATTCACAAAATCAATGCATCTTTGGATGGAAGACGGGCATATCATCAATCCACTATTGTGGAAGTTGAAGGCAAAATTCACAACAACAATGTATCTATACTAATTGACCCTGGAGCTAGCTTTATCTATATTACCACAACTTTGGTAGAGTATAAAAATCTAAAGAAGGTGAAACATGCTAAATCCTGGTTAGTACAGTTAGCAATAGGGATAAAAATAAAGGTAACAAAATTTGTTTATGATTGTGAACTAAGTATAAGTGGACATAATACAAAGTTAAATTTGAACGTGTTACCTTTAGGGTCGTATGACATACTTATTGGAATGGAATGGTTAGAAAAGCATAATGTGAAACTGAACTATTACAAAAATTCATTTCTGTACAAGGATGAAAATAATGCAACAATAACAATACAAGGAATCAGAAAACCAGTCTCTGTGAGACAAATATCAGCAATGCAACTCAAGAAATGTATAAGTAAGGGTTGCAAATTGTATGTTATTCATGTAATTAATATTTTGGAAAGAGAAATCAAACCAAGTTTGGAAGACTTTGTAGTTTTTCAGGGATTTAAAGATGTATTTGTACACTAGTACATATTGTAAAACTTTTGACATTCTATTTGCGGCGTTATGGACAAAATTGGCCATACTGTCAAAAAATAGAGGAAATTTTATTTTTTTTTTCCATATTGTTTGATATTGTCGCTATTTCCACGTTAACATCACTCTTTCCATGTTGTCATCTCTCTTTCCATAGTTTCATCTCTCTTGCCATGTTTTCCACATAGTAGTCTCTCTTGCCACATTTGTGACATAATCATCTCTCTTTCCACGTTTATGAATATAGTTGTCACAGTTGCGACATTGTGGAAACTAGGTTTTCCCCCTCCAATGGTCACCTAGTATTTTGACCAAGTCAACTTTGATTTGGTCAATGATCATCGGAATTGTGACATTATAAAATCTATAAATATGTTGCATTTTACGGATGTTGCACAATTTTTCTATAATAACAACACTTCAAAAATGGTTTTCGGGTCTTCTCATCTAGAGTACAACTATTAAAAGACATTGTACTAGGGCTCTTCTTGTTTCATTTTAATTTTTTGATCGGTCAATGTTTAAAGGAAACAACTATTAAAATACATTGTACTAGGGATAGAGTACATGATGGGCAATGATGACCTGTGAATGGGGCCAATGTTGAAATCTTTTCAAAATGTTTTTGTATGACATCATACATCCTTGAGTCTTGAAACCCTCCCATACATTCAAGGCATGTTTCTAGTCTAACCATGTCAAATTTCGATGCATACATGCACATATTGAAGAAATTTCAACATTGGCCCCATTCACTACTCATTATGCGAGGTCGGTGCATGACATTTTTGGTGGTTGAATTAGAAGTTTCATGACATTTCAAGAAAGTTCCAACAAAGATTCTACAAATGGAAACAATGAAATTTGACATTGATACACCCATTATGAACGTCGGTGCAAACATGGATGATCTCAAATATTATGTGGTTGGGACATCATATATCCTTCAGTCTTGAAACCCTCCCATGTCGTCAAGGCATGTGTCTAGTCTAACCATGTCAAATTTTGATGCATACAGGAACATATTGAAGAAATTTCAACATTGGCCCCATTCACTAGTGCTCACGATGTAGGGTTGGTGCATGACATTTGTGGTGGTTGAATTCGAAGTTCCATGACATTTCAAGAGAGTTCCAACAAATATTCTACAGATGGAAACAACAACATTTGACAAATATGAGACACCCCATTATGAATGTTGTTGCAAACATGGACGATCTCAAATATTATGTGGCTAGGACATCAAACTTCCTTGAGTCTTGAAACCCTCCCATCCAGTCAAGGCATGTGTCTAGTCTAACCATGCCAAATTTTGATGCATACATGCACATATTGAAGAAATTTCAATGTTGGCCCCATTCACTAGTGCTCACTATGTGAGGTCGGTGCATGACATTTGTGGTGGTTGAATTGGAAGTTTCATGACATTTCAAGAGAGTTCCAACAAATATTCTATGGATGGAAACAATGACATTTGAGAAATATGAGATGCCCCATTATGAACATTGTTGCAAACATGGACGATCTCAAAAATTATGTCGCCGAGACATCAGACATATTCCTTGAGTCTTGAAACCCTCCCAAACCATAAAGGAATGTGTCTAGTCTAACCATGTCTCATTTTGACGTATACATGCACAATTTGAAGAAATTTCAACGTTGGCCCCATTCACTGCTCACTATGCGGGGTAAGTGGAAGAAATTTCACTATGCTCATTCACCTTCAAGGAAGGCCCCATTCACTATACTTACTATGAGACATCCATTATATTAAACATTGATGAAAACATGGATGATCTCAAATATCATGTGGGGACATCAAACATCCTTAAGTATTGAAACCCTCGCATACCTTCAAGGAAACTATCTAGTTTAACCATGTCAATTTTCGATGCATACGGGCACAAATTGAAAACATTTCAACATTGGACCCATTCACTGCTCTCTATGCGGGGTCATTGGAATAAATTTGTGATGGGTGTATTTGAAGTTCCATGACAAATTTCAATATAGTTCCGACAATGATTCTATAGAAGGGAATGACAATTGATGACAATGAGAGGTGCATCATGATGAACGTTGATGCAAATGTGGATGATCTCAAATATTATGGGGACATCATACATCCTTGAGTATTTAAACCCTCCCATACCGTCAAGAAATGTGTCTAGTCTAACCATGTTGAATTTCGATGCATACATGCACAGTTTGAAGAAATTTCAATGTTGTCCCCATTCACTGCTCACTTGTGAGGTCGGTTCAAGATGACATTTGTGGTGGATCAATGACAG
Organism: Picea engelmannii; assembly: GCA_009831015.1. Taxonomy (NCBI): domain Eukaryota; kingdom Viridiplantae; phylum Streptophyta; class Pinopsida; order Pinales; family Pinaceae; genus Picea; species Picea engelmannii. The sequence goes on along the minus strand of ML792296.1, from coordinate 803,118 downwards.
CAGTAATAAAAATGATGAGCTGATGACATCATCTTATGAATAATTTGTGAGTGAATATGATGAGCCGATGACATCGTTCTCACCAACATATGTCCACTTAGTCACAATGACACATATTTGATATCCTCCAACATTAAAGAAATCCCCACATCAACAGGGAGTTTAAACATTTTCAATAAGTGTGAGTTATTCATGCATTCTCCTACCTTATGGAAATTCTCTTGTGATCATTCTCACCATTATTCACATAACCCCCACACTATATTCCTGAATCCCTTTAGTTACTCAATAATCCAAATTTAGAAATGACCAAAACTAATGCAACAATGATGGAATAACAAACCTTGGAAGAGAGATAGATGGTTGTAGATAAGAAAAGAGGCAAAGAAAATTAGAAAACTTTTAAACCCGTGCCCATGAAATAGTCGCTTATTAATTATTTAAGATTTAATATAATACTCCACTAGGTTTCCCTTAAAGAAATCAATGTTCAGTGCAAGATGATATTGGTGGGTGAATTGAAGCTTATGTGACATCAACTTGACTTGGTAATTCAATAATCAAACCCTCCTTAAGTATTATGCGGTGACATCAAATATCCTTAAGTATCGAAACCCTCCCATTCCTTAACCCTATGCCTTTAGAAAAAATAGAAAACCTTTAACCAAGTATCTAGTCAGTGATAGTTGGAAAAAATTAGAGTGGCATTGTGATGATCTAACTCAATACAAAAGTGTACCTAATTACAACTTGAAATAATGTTTCCACAAAACTACTCATCCACAAGAGAAAATTGTCGTTGACTTGCTCATCCAATGGAGGAGGGAAAGAAGACATATCCTTGTGATGTTGTGCACCCACTGGAAGAGTAGTACCATGACATATCAAATATGATATGCATTATGCCCATTATGAACCTTGTTTCAAACATGGATGATCTTAAATATTATGTTGTCGGGACATCATACATCCTTGATTCTTGAAACCCTCCCATACCATCAAGGCATGTGTCTAGTCTAACCATGTCAAAATTCGATGCATACAGGAATAGATTTAAGAAATTTCAACGTTGGCCCCATTCACTAGTGCTCACTATGTGGGGTCAGTGCATGAAATTTGTGGTGGTTGAATTGGAAGTTCGATGACATTTCAAGAGAGTTCCAACAAATATTCTATGAATGGAAACAATGACATTTGAAAAATATGAGGTGCCTCATTATGAACGTTGTTACAAACATGGATGATCTAAAATATTATGTGGTCGAGACATAAAAAATCCTTGAGTCTTGAAACCCTCCCATACTATCAAGGAATGTGTCTAGTCTAACCATCTGAAATTTTGATGCATACAAGAACATATTGAAGAAATTGCAACGTTGGCCCCATTCACTAGTGCCTCTATAATGAGTGTGAGGCATATTAATGTGTCACACTCATTAGAGAGTCACAATCCTCATATATTGTGGTCATTTAGGCACATAGAAAGGAAAGTGAGACTTGTGTGATGTCCCAAATCCTAATGCATGACTTTTTTGAAGCATATAAAGTAAATTGTATTTCTCAATTCCCTAGATTTTATCCTTCTACCATGGAATAGGCCCTAACAACCATCCAAGGTGTACCAATCCTTGAAATGATAACCATATTTCACTCATGGGTTAAATATTATAGGGCCCTAGATATGGAGCATTAGCCCGATAAGTTAATGTAGTTGTTACAAGTTTTAGAAATTTACATCACATTATCGAAAAGTATATCAAAACAGTTTATCATACTCTAGATTTAGTTTAGCAGAGAGTACATTTTAGTCATTTATTGAGTTAGTTTTGGCAATGGGAGTAAATTTTCAAAGTTTACTCATTTTACCCATCGGTGCACTACCTCTACCAGTCGATGACACAGTGGGAAATCTGGGAACCCCACCAATTCCCCCTCAGGACACCCAAATATACTCAGTTTTCTTAATTCAACCTCATATGGTAGGAGAGATGGGTCCATTCCATGAAATACCTACTTTTGTTTTCCCATATATCTTCTCCTATGGTAAATCTCATCATCAGAGAAGGTCTTTGAATTTGGGGTCAAGGATTCTTCATGCCCCGGAGTAGATCTCACGCTCTACTACTCTACCTTGGATGCCACAACTCTTCCCACAAGTACAACTAAAACTCTTCCCATAGGAATATGGGAAGAGTTGCATCTACAAATCATGTGAATAAATTTTGATGTTGAAGGGGCTCAAGCACATGTCAAAAATATTAATGTTGAAGCTTGGGATAAGGCTGGGGTGGATGCAAAAAATGCACCTATGGAACTTGATGCTCAAGAATGTGTGGTGTCCAAAAATGTTTACATGGAATATTTTTCCCAAGGGTCATTACAAAGGGTGGATTGAGTGTTAATCTTGATTTGGGAGAACCCAATGAGGGGATTATTGATATTTTTCCAGAGGGATACTAAATAACATGCTCCATAATTGGGAATTATTCAATGTTGAGTGACGTCCAATACATCGGATGGCTCAGTGGAGAGATTGAGCCAATGTTTGAGATAATGGTATCCACATGTTAACCAATTGTTCATTATGTTGAGGATTGAAAGGGAGTATATTTCTATTGATAATATTATGCATGGGCAAATCTGTTTTAATCAGTTTTTTTGGTGTTGGGTTGAATTCATTGTCTAATGAACACCAACATAAAACATAGAGGAAGTTCATTGAGAGGAATAAATATGACCAGACCCAATTTATCATTGATAATATATTGATCCATGTATGAGGGTGTGAGAAATTGTGCATTCTTGTTGATATTCCAAGGAAATGTGAGATGGTTAAACCACAACATGTATTATGAACATTTTCATTACAAATATTTGTAGAGTTTGTTAGAGGAATGTAGGTTGATTATTGGTGTTCTCCACATGCCACTAAGATAATGTTTATAGGATACACAATATTTCACCTCGACTAGGAGAAAACAACAACATGACATGAGACATGGTTCCTAAACAAAATGGCCACACGAGATACTTCATGACAACATGTTACCCGTCCAAGTGTGCACATGCTAAAATCAATCCCTTTGCATGTCCAACATTTAGAATCGGGTACCACTGATGAGAGGAGTACAACATGAGACATACAAAATATTGTTTGATTGGTGTGTAAGATAAAACAATATCATTGGGATGTAGAGTAGATTTCTCAGTTGGAAAATGAGTTGTATCAGTCTCATTAGTGTGAACAATAGTTGTAACAATGACATAATTTCAATTTCATCACAAACATAAAACTAAAAGACCACCAAGAATATATCATAGACAGATAACTAATACTAGAGAAAGTACATTACTATAATTTTCCTCTATTATTGACTTCAGGGATCTTGTCTCATGTTTCCACACCAACTCCAAATTTTGAGCATTGTGTTTTCACAACAACTCCTTCAAATTTTGACCATTGTATTTTCACAAAAACTCCTTCAAATTTCAATTTGTGTGTCATATGCAAGTAAGTTATAATCTTTTTGAATGTTTCTTACCATTATTGATCAGGTTAAAATTAATTAAGTTTTAGGTTATTGTAATGGGACATGGACATAAATTCCATCTCATTTGTAAAATCAAATTTTATTATGAACATGTGTGCTAGTCTTGTTGAGCATTTTCATACAATAAACCATATAATCAATAAATTGTATAGTATGTTTCAAATAAATTATCATATGCCCTCCAATTTCTAACCTCCAAAGAGATATAGAGAGTTGTAGATGCTACAACTCTGCCCATAGGCTTGTGGGCAGAGTTGCATCTACAAATCATGTGAAGAAATATTTATGTCAAAGGGGATCAAGCACATGTAGAAAACATTAGTGTTGAAGCTTGGGATAAGGTTGGGGTGAATTCAAAAAAATAATATATGGAACTTGATGCTCAATCACATGTGGGGTCCACAAATTTTGACATGGAATGTTTTTCCCAAGGGCCATCGCAAAGGGTGGGTCGAGTGTCAATGTTGATATGGGAGCACCCAATGAGGGGCTTATTGATACTTTTCCAAAGGGATAGCAAATAACATGATGCATAATTAGGTAGTATTCATTGTTGAGTGAGGTCCAATGGAGGAATTGAGTCAATGTTTGAGATAATGGTCTCCACATGTTAAACAATTATTCACTCGGTTGAGGATTGCAATGGAATTTGTTTCTATTGATAATCTTACTCATCGTCAAATTTTTTTTGATCATTTTTTTTATGTTGGGTTGAAGTAATTGTGTAATGAACACAAGCATAAAACATATAGGAAGTTTAGTGTGAGGAATAAATATGACCAGACCCAATTTATCATTGATAATATCTTGATCTGTGTGTGAGGGTGTGAGAAATTGTGCATTCTTACGGATATTCCAAGGAAATGGGAGATGGTCAAACCACAACATGTATCATGAACTTTTTCACCACAAATATTTGTAGAGTTTGTTAGAGGAATGGAGGTTGATTATTGGTGTTCTCCACATGCAACTAAGCTAATGTTGGAACACTACACAATATTCTACCTCGACAAGAGAAAACAACAACATGATATGAGACATGGTTCCTAAAAAAAATGGCCACACAAGATACTTCATGGAAACATGTTACCCCTCCAAATGTGAACATGCTAACATCAATCTCTTCGCATGTCCAACATTTAGAATCAGGTACCACTTGTGAGAGGACTCCAACTAGTGTCGTAGAGAATATTGTTCAATTAGTGTGTAAGCTAAAACAATCTCATTAGGATGTAGACTAGATTTCTCAGTTGGAAAATGAGTTGTAGTATTCTAATTAGTCTGAACAATAGGTGTAACAATGACATAATTTTAGGTTAATCATTAACCTAAACCTAAAAGAGAACCAAGAATATATAATAGGTAGATAACTAATACTAGAGAAAGAACATTACTATAGTATTCCTTTATTTTTAACTTCAGGGAACTTGTTTCATGTTTCCACACCAACTCCTTCAAATTTTGATAGTTATTGATTAGGTTAAAATTAATTAATTTTTTAACGATCTACGTTAATATTTCTAAAAAAATTATTTCACTATTAAAAATATGAATGAATAAATAAATTATATTTTTATTTTTCAAACAACATTTTGGTTTTTTAAGTTATTGTATTGCAACATCAAAATATTATAAAAATAATTAAAACACTGAAATTTTATTTCGCAACACACACACACACTCACACACACACACACATATATATTAATATTAAAATTATTAATCAAAATTTTGAAGGTTTACATTGCCTTCGACATTCACCTTCAACATAGGTGAACAAATACTCTCTATAGTGAAATGATCCTCTTTTTAAACAGAGGCTATGACATGAAGGTTTTTTTGGGCTAATTTCTCCCTTCACCAACGAAAATCTGGGAGGCTGAGAGTAATCAGTGAGCACAATGTGAAACAAATGCAGATCAAGATCCTCTTTGCCTTTGTTATTTCTTTAGTGAAACCAGTGAGCACACTATGAAATGGATGCAGGTTGGTCTGAATCTTCCTTCCCCTCGTTATTTCTTCCTCTTAATCTAAAAAAATGAATCGATATCAATCGTTCCCAATTTTAAAGGGTTTAGTTGATGGGATTTGACTTCCCCACCAACCATGGAGAAACCCAATTATTGATGCAGGGCTATCAATCCTTGCACTAAAACTCCTTTTTAATCTTATGAGTTTCAGTCTACATCTACACCTGCAATCAACAGATGACATGTTCTTTTGTTCTGGAATTTAAATTAAAGAGTTTATTTGAAACATTTTCCTCTCTCATTACCATTTGTTAATAATACTATGTTGTAGGTTGCATGAATTATATATAATTTACGGGAACTCAAATAGGGTAGCAGGAATGCCACAAGCCACCAAAATCGTTATAACAATGAGTTGTAGGTTACTTTACAAATTATTTGTTACTTTACAAATTACTCATCCTAACACGCACAGATCATGATACCATGTCATTATCAGATCTAGTGTTCTCTTCATAATTCTTTCACATATTTATGAATCATGGATTGATTTCCTCCATAATGATTAGTCATGCTCCTTCAATCCTCATTAATTAAAATAAATACACTTCCTGGTGATCTTTACAAGTTATGATATCAATCCTCTCCAAACTCAATTCAACATTTATTTAAGAACCTTCAACTGGAGTTAGTGCAGAGAAATCCACTCGAATTTGACGCCCCTTCTTCAACACATTTTAGTGCACTTTATCTATAGTGATTCCCACTCTGGATCTTTGATCAACAAATTTTAGTTACTCTGTGTATAAATGATGATTTTCTTCAATGCCTTAACCATTCACCAACACTCCACCCTATTGTATACACAGGGCAGGTTCAACCAAGACAAGGAAATCGATTATCTTAAGCTTATTCTTGGGAATTACATGGCTAACGCATATAGCATCACAATTTGTCATTCATTTGTCATGGAGTGGAATCGTATTTAATAGGAACCCAATCGTTCTATGCAAAATCTCTGTAATGCTCAATTCCTCATTAACAATTCAACCAAGTATAGATTTATCTGCCACCAGGTTATACACATTCAAATATAGACTTCTAAATTAAAACCATATTCATCAGAGGTTTAACATTCACCAAGATGCATAAATCCATACACAGAAATATAAAATCTTCTTTTCATTAATAAAATGAACTATACATGCATAAACAAAACCTAATCGATTTTTTTTTTCTGAGATCTTAGCTTAGCTACCTATGGCTTGACCTTCTCCTTTTGGCCATCTCCTTTCTTTTGGACCTCTCGATTCCCTCTATCACTATTGAAAGTCTCCCCCTCTTTTTTCCCTTAGGCTTACATTTGTATGCATGGCAAACTACTTCCATCTCTCATAACAATTTCCTAAAAACCTATAATTGACTTCTAAAAATAGAATTCCTATCTTATCCAAATAATGAGTCATGAACTAACTTCTACATTCCAGCAACTCAATTCTCAAACTTACTCGAGTCATCCCTCAATTAATTGATCTAATTAATATAACTCAACACTAATTGGAACCTCTTAATTTCTAGCCTATAAACTATAGCATTTAGTATAAATATTTTACAACAAAACCCCTTTCAGGAAAATGATCAAAACCCTAAGGTATGATTTACAATTCATATGGCCTTAGTGAGCAAATGCTCCTTCATCACTTCTTCTAGTGAGTTTTCATTCCTCCTCTAAGTCTTCGGGGAATATTGTTGTGAAGTTGCTAAATATTCCTAAATTATGAGTGCCATTAATGTTGAGTTCAATCGATGAATGTTGGTTTTCAAATTGTAGTTCAAAACTTCAAGGGACAGTTTGTGAATTTTCTATATCAAACTTCAAATGGTTCTATTTGTACTTTTCATTGTTGAAGTGATCTATTATGTTTTATTCCAAGGAAAATCTTTTGGGGAAACCCAAGGGATGCTTGCCCACATTTGTATATGGCTTCCCTAGTAGTAATCTGTCAATGTAGAATATTGTGCCTCACACAAGGGGATTCGAACCGGGCATGTGATTGCACGGAACTAGACAAATTCCCAGTAACACTAGTTTCAAAAAATTTCTTTGTTTTGGTTTGGTGTAGTAATTTGAACTAAGGCTATTGCTTAAAATGTTTGGGTTCCTTTTTTCCACAATTTGATGTTTGGAGTAAACTAAGATGATTTAATCTATGTGCTTTCTCTAAACTTATATTCGAGCTATTGCATTCACTAACTATAGTGTATTCCAATTTGTCAAATTTTCTTTTGTTATTTATTCTTAGTGTTTGATGACTTTTATTTTTAAATTTTGTTAAACATTTATTTCATTTGATTTATTTGCATTTTCTATTCACATAATTGGGCATGGTTTCTTAATATTGTTGAATAAGTCTTACTTGTTGAAGTGTCAATACATAATGTGACATGCACTTTTATGTTAATTTTTTTTTAGATTTTAATGGACTTCATTCCTTGGGCAATGTTTAATCAACCATAAGCCTATTTGACTCAACATTATTGAGTCTTGAAACAATGCTTTATCTATGGGATCTCATGTTTGGGTGATTAAATACTAAAATCCGTGGTAGAGCATATTTTCAATCCTTAAGTCAAATAGAACTTCAGATCACTCTTTTGACGTCAATTAAACTTTGATTACCTCACATTTATTAGGGATTTATATATGAAATCTTGCATTCCAGTTGCTCCATATGTGCATGATGGATGGAATGTCCTTAGGAATTCAGACTCATGTATCTGCAGTTAGGATTCACTGTTTCTTCATTCTTGCAATAATTCCTCCTGGTGGTGGAAATCCTCTAATCCATAGTGCACATGTTGAGCATAATCCAACCAACCATAATGGTTTATAAAAAATCCAGCCTTTTGTAACCCTAATGAACTTCACTAGAAAGGATACCCTCTGAGAACCTTTCTAAAGAAAAATAAAAGTTCATCATCTTCCACTAAGAACCTAAGATAACTTTTCCATATGTGAGTTATTACTACGACCTATTGGGTTTGAATCTTTTTCTTTTTATTGAGATCCCCACTCATTATCACATAGATATTTTGGGTAGTGAGATATATGTATTTAAATGGTAATTTTGTAAATGTGTGCAACAAATAGAGTTGAAAATGAAAAATTGCAAATGGGGAAAGGGCCATGTAATGCGGCTAGCTCTACCATGTCCCAATGGTCCAATACTCTTTATTTCACAATGTGTGGAGGTTATCCTAGACAAATACTATCATGGAAATATAGTAATAGTTTCTCAAATTCTGAAACTTGGATTAAAATATACTTAGAATGCATTAACCCCCACCCTTTGGGTGACAAAAGAAGCTTAATTGAATATTCACCTCTTTCCTTTTGGGATAACCCATTTTATCTCCTTATGCATTATGCTATATATATCACCTAAGTAAGCTTCCTGGAACAAGTGTACCATCTACATTGCCAGTGTCCCTTGAACTATATAACTCCCACGATAGATAGAATGTAGATGCAACATCCCCTAGTGAGGAACCCTAGTATATTACCCGTTGACTCCTTCACTTACCAATTTACTAATCACTATGCAATGATAGATATATAGTGCCTGAAATTGGATTGGGTATAATAAAATATGAAGCAAATCATCTCTATTATTAGAATTTCACTGATTCTCATGTACCTTCAGTCACTTCATTCATGCATTAACTTAAGGAGGTATTTGACTTGCCAAGAAAATCAAAATTATCAATACCTTTCATGGGATAAAAGAAGGAAAGGTTAAGGTAACTAAACAATCTTAGCAAGCTCCAGATTTAGATGCATGGCTTAGGTGGGTTGGAATGGTGCTCAAATTGAATCCACTATCTAGTAACAATCCCATGTCTAGTGTCAACCCTATCAGGCTCGGTAAGGTATAATTCAGAAGGAAGATATTTTAGATGCCATTTTCCTTGAATCATGGTTAGGTTCCAAATAAAAATGTGTAGAGGCATATTCACAACGTCGGGAACATAAGAACATAGATGTATCTCACCTAGTCTAAGATTACTATATGCCAAACCATTTTCAGTTGTGAGTTTTGAAGCCCTTCTGTTTCTGGAAAAAAGTCACACATAAAAAATATTTGAGATTTTACAAGGAAAGGACTTCAAGATATTTTAAATTTTACAAGGAAAGGACTTCAATCTCCTTTAAGGAAATCGTACTTATACCCCCAGCAAGAAAATCTTTATCTACCTATTTTTGTTATATAAACAAAGAGTAATAAGCATAATTACATTGTTGTTCTTGGTGGTTTGTAGATTTTGAAATTTTGACTGGATTATGTAGTATAAAAAAACATTGAAAAACATTTCATAATAATCTAGTGCCTTACCATCGCCTTTAAGTGGTGGCATAGGATATTTTGATGAAAACTGCACTGCTCCCATTGATCTTCCTTCAAATAGTGTCTTCCCACTTATTTCTTGCATAGCTCCAAAGAACAAGAAAAATGAACAAATGAACAAATTCCTCATCAACAAGATCTTTGTAAAAATTGTGGATTAAACTGAATTTCAGGGTTGTAGAATAGTAAAATAACAGTTGTGATTTTCAATGTAATTTTATCAATTGAAGACTTAACGTGGGACATGAGAAAAATAAAATAACATAATGACTGGACTACAATTTTCCTCCTATATTCAGCAGGCGACCACTAACATAGACCATGCAGGTCATTAAGAGTCGGAAATGAATCCCCTTAATCAACATTTTAGTATTACTTCATAAATATGTTTATACAACTTTAGGGATTTCTTGGTGAATTCCCACCCGCTTCATTTATGAATATTATTTTCCTCAACAAAAGTCCTTGAATAAAATATTTTAACAACAATTTAAATGGAACATTATCTCTCTTTTTTGGTGTAATTTTAACAACTAATTAAACCTCCATGTCATCATTACATCAGTAAAATTCATTAATTAGATCAACAAAGGTCACAAAAGTCAAACCATTGAAGATAACATGCCTTTTAGAAAAAGTGTAGCGTGTGAAGAAAAACTATAGTGTGGGATTGCAGATCACTTTTGGAGGCCTTCCTGAACTCCAAATTTGGATCATGATATAGAATTGGAAATATCTCTCTTTCTTTTACACAATGGTCCACTCAAGCACTAAAAATGATCAAGTATAGCCCCTCAAAAATCAATTCTCCCAAGACTACTCCAAAAGCGCATTGTACTCTTGCAAGTGACTTTGGGAGGGGTTCCCTTGCTCCAAATTAGGATCTTGATAGCTCATTGGAAGGTTATAGATGTCTATTTATCATTTGACTCATCAATAAATTCATGTGGACACTCCATGATAGAGAACAATGCACTTTACCAAGACTACTCCAGAAGTGCAAAAACTCTCCCATAGCAACTGTATTTTGGGCATTTCTCTCAAATCATAACACCTGTGTATAAAATGAAGGAGGTTTTTTGTCCTTGGTTTATTATTGACAAAACCTCTTTCATTTTTTCCCAATTCATATTCATTATTTCATAAACAAATTTTTAAGTAAGATTGTCCCTATGTGTGGAAAATGATTTATCTCTTGAATGATCTCTTGAGAAATGGTGAAGACATGTTATCATGTGCTGAAGTGGGCTCATAAATTATGATATGACCTCCCTTTTCATAGGGATTCTTATTTCCTTCCATGATTAGAAATTGGCAAGCAAACCTTAGTGGACAAGAAGAGAGAAAACAATTTTTTTAGGGGGCAGGGGATAGGAATTTGGTAACTTTAGATGATAGAATGAGGTGGTTAGGGAGTAGGGATGAGTGTAGGAATAATTTAGGAGGTGGGGAGGGATTTTAGGGACCTTATGGAAGTGGAGGGAGGTTTAAAGGATGAGGGAATAGGGATAGGTAATTTTTACACATGGCTATACTCTTGGCTTCCCAAAAACATAGCTAGTGGAGGCAAAATGCGATTTTGTTTGAAAATGTATGGCACTAAACCTATGAGGAAATGGTTTATGATGAGTGAGATATTATTTATCAATGAAATGAATGACATAAATGAACAATGATGATCTTTTATATCTTATGAATATTTCTTTTCATAGTAGTGCGGTGGCCCACACTACGCCTTTCTCACTTTTTCTTTGGAAACCATGTGAAGGATAATAAACCTGAGAAACAATTGATGTAAAGATACATAGCACATGAATATCATTTATTTTACGACATCCTGAGGAGAGGTGTTGAGAGCCTTTTTTCAACTTTGCATTTTCACTATGCGCCATGAGCAATCTTCTTTAGGGTCTTTTTGAAAATATTTTTGCAAGAAAAAAATTATTTTCAACCCACAATTCATCATATATATATATCAATGAGCATCCTAATTACCCTATAAAATTATAGGGTCCTAACACCCTGGAAAAGACATATAGATACTCCTTTAAAAGGTTTAATATCCTCATGGTTTTCTTCTTAGTCTAATAGTCACCAATACCAGCCATTTTTGGTCAACCATCATTTGATATGTCGACTTCTTTGAAGTTTATTTATACATCCATCCATTTTGGTGGCTTAGATTCATCTAATTTATAGTGTGCTTGATGGACTTTGTTGTAAGTAGGTGGGAATTTGACTTGGTCTGAGGATTCATGGTTATCATGCTTTAACAACTTCAATACATATTTTACTTGTTTGGATATCTCTCAGTGGTCCTTTGTCCATCTCGATCTTTTTCTAAGAAAACTTTCATTTTCCATGTCAATTCGACATGCCATATGAATCCTTTAATTATGGTATGCTATGAAATAACAAGTCGAGTTCGACCCTATGTCAACATCTTCTTTCCCTTTTTGTCTATTTTATTTTGGTGTCTTGTTGTTTAATGCAATCTCTTATTTCTTTGATTGTGTCAGTCAAGTTGGTTTCTACAGGGTTAAAAGAAAAATATTTGATGAAGTTTTCTTTGAGGTCCTTCTAGGTGAAGGTTTCTCTATGTGCTTACTCTATTTTATACCATTTATAAGGGAGATCATCCAATGTATTAGAAAACAAGTGAGGCCAAACCTTTTTTCCTTGTACCAATTTTTTCTCCATTCTCTCTCAAAGTCTTTGACATGGGTGAGAGGATCAAATCCTAGTTTAAAGTTGGGAATATTTGTTGTGGTGATATCTTCTTCCCCCTAAAATGTTTGGTGAAGTATTTAGTTGCGAAAATCCATGTCTATAGTGGGGATGCATGTGTATCCCACCATCTCATATCTTATCTTGTGAATGACTGCACCAAGCTCTATAATTGACCATGCTCTCCCACTATCATAGATACCTCATCGACATGCATCGATGGGGATTCTCTTTCCTTGAATCATAATGGTTTGGTTGAGGTTGACTTAAATTTTGTGGGTATTAGAGTCATATTATGTTTATTGTTTTTCTCATATATAGAAGGTACCACATGAACTGAGAAGTGTGATTGAAACTTATCTCGAAGGATGGCTTTGATTGATCAACATTATTTATCTTTTGATTCCTAGTTTTCTATCTACCACTTTTATATTTTAGTGTCTTAGTTTTGGTGTATGACTCGATATAATTGGCCTCTTGGTCCTCTACCCAAGGTTTCGTCGACGCAATTTCCGGAGATACTCCAAAAAATGGATTTTAGGTCAATAGAATGATAGCTTAGGGGCCGCAATGTAACTGACGGTTCATGCATCTGAGTCCCGATTTGAGTTTTATCATGAGTTGCAACTCGCCTCCTCAAGCCATTTAGGGATATGTGACCAATTTTGTCCAGGGGCATAAAATCCAAAACAAGTAGCATAAAAGACTTATGTAATCTATCGCAAGTCTATTTGGCCAAGGACCACATGACTACACTAGACAAAAAGACCCGATAGAGTGTTCCTTAAAATCGACCTCCTCTTTAGAAATTGCACTATGCCTCATTGACCAGAATCCTAGTGTTAGAGATACTCCAAACAATTTTTTTTCGGTTGATGGAATGATAGTGTAGGAGCCCCATTAGCTGAAACCCGGTGCTCCAGATCCAATGCAACTGATGGTTCATGCATCCGACTCTCGATTTGATTTTTATCTATAGTTGCAACTCGCCTCCTCAAGCCATTCAAGGACATGTGGCCAATTTGGTATGAGGGCATAAATTCCAAACTGAGTAGCATAATGTTGTTTCGTAAGATCCCGCATGTATGTTTGGCCAAGGCCCATGTGACTACACTGGAAAAAAATGCTCGACATAGCGTTCTTGAAAATCAAGCTCATCTTCAGAAATTGAATTATGCCTCATTGACCAAAACCCTAGTCACAGAGATACTCCAACAAATGGATTTTTCGGTCAACAGAATTATCAGTTAGGGGCCCCAATAGCTAACACCTAGTTCTCTTAATCCAATGCAACTGACGGTTTGTGCATCTGAGTCCTGGTTTGAGTTTTATCACGAGTTTCAACTTGCCTCCTCAAGCCATTTAGGGACATGTGGTCAATTTGGTCCGGGGGCATAAAATCCAAACTGAGTAGCATAATAGACTTTCGTAAGCTCCAACAAGTCTATTTGGACAAGGTCCACATGACTACACTAGCCAAAAATACCTGACACAATGTTCTTTAAACTCGACCTCCTCTTCAGAAATTGCACTATGCCTCATTGACCAGAATCCTAGTGTTGGAGATACTCCAAACAATTATTTTCCAATTAATGGAATGATAGTGTAGGAGCCCCAATAGCTGAAACCTAGTTCTTTGGATCCAATGCAACTAATGGTTCATGCATCCGAGTCTCGGTGTGAGTTTTATCAATAGTTGCAACTCGCCTCCTCAAGCCATTCAAAGACATGTGGCCAATTTGGTCCGAGGGCATAAAATCCAGACCGAGAAGAATAATGTTGTTATGTAAGCTCCCGCATGTATGTTTGGCCAAGGCCCATGTGACTACACTAGAAAAAAATGCTTGACATAGTGTTCTTGAAAATCGAGCTCATCTTCAGAAATTGCACTATGCCTCATTGACCGAAACCCTAGTGACGGAGATACTCCAATAAATGTATTTTCGGTTAACGAAATGATAGATTAGGGACCCCACTAGCTGAAACCCAGTGCTCTTAATCCAATTCAACTCACGGTTCATGCATCTAAGTCTCAATTTTTGTTTTATCGTGAGTTGCAACTCGCCTCCTTAAACCATTTAAGGACATGTGGTCAATTTGGCTCGGGGGCATAAAATCCAAACTAAGTAGCATAATAGACTTTCATAAGCTCCTGCAAGTCTATTTGTACAAGGCCCATGTGACTACACTAGACAAAAATAAACGACATGGTGTTCTTTAAAATGACCCTCCTCTTCAGAAAGTGCACTATGCCTCATTGACCAAAATCCTAGTGTCGGAGATACTCCAACAAATTCTTTTTCGGTCAATGGAATGATAGTGTAGGAGCCCCAATAATTGAAACCTGGTGCTCTGGATCCAATGAAACTGATAGTTCATGCATCTGAGTCTCATCTTGAGTTTAATCGATAGTTGCAATTCGCATCCTCAAGTCATTCAAGGACATGTGGCCAATTTGGTCCGAGGGCATAAAATCCAAACCGAGAAGCATAATATTGTTCCGTAAGCTCCTGCATGTATGTTTCACCAAGGACCATGCGACTACACTAGAAAAAAATGCTCTACATAGTGTTCCTGAAAAATCAAGCTCATCTTCAGAAATTGCACTATGCCTCATTGACCAAAACCCTAGTGATGTAGATACTCCAACAAATGGCATTTTGGTCAAAGAAATGATAGCTTAGTAGCCCCAATAGTTGAAACCCAGTGCTCTTAATCCAATGCAACTGATGGTTCGTGCATCTGAGTCCCAATTTGAGTTTTATCGCGATTTTTAACTCACCTCCTCAAGCCATTTAGGGACATGTGGTCAATTTGGTCCGAGGGCATAAAATCCAAACCGAGTAGCATAAAAGTCTTATGTAAGATCCTGCAAGTCTATTTGGCCAAGGCCCACGTGACTACACTAGCCAAAAATACCCAACACAATTTTCTTTAAAATCAACCTCCTCTTTAGAAATTTCACTATGCCTCATTGACCAGAATCCTAGTGTTGGAGATACTCCAACAAATTGTTTTTCGATTGATGGAATGATAGCGTAGGAGCACCAATAGCTAAAACATTGTGATTTGGATCTAATGCAACTGACGGTTCATGCATTCGAGTCTCGGTTTGAGTTGTATCGATAGTTGCAACTTACCTCCTCAAGTCATTCAAGCACATGTGGCCAATTTGGTCTGAGGGCATAAAATCCAAACTGAGCAGCATAATGTTTTTTCATAAGCTCCCACATGTATGTTTGTCTAATGCCCATGCGACTACACTAGAAAAAAATGCTCGACATAGTGTTCTTGAAAATCGAGCTCATCTTCATAAATTGCATTATGCCTCATTGACCAAAACCCTAGTGACAGAGATACTCCAACAAATGGATTTTCGGTCGACATAATGAAAGATTAGGGGCCCCACTAGTTGAAACCTGGTACTCTTAATCCAATGTAACAGATGGTTTGTGAATCTGATTCTTGGTTTGAGTTTTATCGTGAGTTGCAACTTGCCTCCTCAAGCCATTTAGGGACATGTGGTCAATTTGGTCTGGGGGCATAAAATTCAAACCAAGTAGCATAATAGAATTATGTAAGCTCATGCAAGTCTATTTGGCCAAGGCCCACATGATTACACTAGCCATAAACACCCGACACAATGTTCTTTAAAATCAACCTCCTCTTCAGAAATTGCACTATGTCTCATTGACCAAAACTCTAGTGACGAAGATACTCCAACAAATGGATTTTTGATCGACGAAATGATAGCTTAGGGGCCCCACCAGTTGAAACTGAGTGCTCTTAATCCAATGCAACTGACGCTTCATGCATCTGAGTCTCAGTTTGAGTTTTATCGTGAGTTGCAAATTGCCTCCTCAAGCCATTTAGGGACATGTGGTAAATTTGGTCCGGGGGCATAAAATCTAAAATGAGTAGCATAGCAGACTTTCGTAAGCTCCCACAAGTCTATTTGGCCAAGGCCCATGTGACTAAACTAGCCATAAACACCCAACACATTGTTCTTTAAAATCAACCTCCTCTTCATAAATTGCATTATGCCTCATTGACCAAAATCCAAGTGTTGGAGATACTCCAACAAATTGTTTTTCGATCGATGGAATGATACCGTAGGAGCCCTAATATCTGAAACCTGGTTCTCCAGATCCAATGAAACTGACGTTTCATGCATCTGAGTCTCGGTTTGTGTTTTATCGATAGTTACAACTCACCTCCTCAAGCCATTCAAGGACATGTGGCCAATTTGGTCCAAGGGCATAAAATCCAAACCGAGCATCATAATTTTGTTCTATAAGCACCCACAGGTATGTTTGGCCAAGGCCCATACGACTACACCAGAAAAAAATGATCGACATAATTTTCTTGAAAATCTTGCTCCTTCTTTTATTGGAATGCAATCATTAGGTTCACATGAAGCCTTTATATTCTTCAACAAAACACAAGTCCTAGGCATAAAATCCAACTTAATCACCATGGTTGGTGTTATGTCTACATGTGCATATTTATTAGCTATGGAAAAAGGTAAGCATATCCATGTAATGAAAACATTGTTGGTTATTCCTAGACTCACCATTCCCATGAAATCACAACATTCTTCAATGAAATGTAGGTTATGCTAGGAATAAAACCCAACTCAATCACTGTGGTTAGTGTGATGCCCACATTTTTGGATTAATTAGCTTTGGAAAATGGTAATTAGATACATGGTTATCCAATAAAAATAGGATTTGAATTTAATGTTGTTTTTGACAATGGTCTTATAGAAATGCAAATAAATTATTGTTGGTTCAGATACATTAGTAAACCATTGTTTGGAATTAAATGTAGCAAGCACTTACTCCATGGTGACTTGGTGAGGTTCCTCAACTTGTCAATGACATGAGCCTTGCTAAGAACTAAATAAAAGATTCCAACACCATAATCAAACATAGTGTGTGCAACACATTGTGTCCATGGTTACTCCCTTTACATACAACAAAATAAATGTATGACTCTAGAATAGAGGAGAGTCAAGGTGACATGAAACTTCTAATTGCCAAGCAAAATGATCATTTAGAGAAAGCATTGATAATAATTAATGCATAATGTTATGAATTCTATCAAAGGTTATCCTTTTTATAAGTGAATAATGTTATGAATGTTATCAACGAAGATCCTTTAGAGACAAGGTAGTTATGAATGTTATCAATGAAGATTTGATGATGAACTGGTATTTTACTTATTTATATCATATTGCAATATTTATTTTCTCATGTGTGACTAAATGTTGGCACATACTTCAAACTTGTCCTCCTTCCTATGCTAGTCATGTTTGGCCTTGTATTTTGTTATACTCTTCAATAACATATCTTTCATGATCGTAGATATGGATGAATTTGTTGGAATTGGTGGCCTAGAAGGAAAATATATGTCACTGTATTTGTTACTCCCTTCTTTTGTTTGATCACTAGATGAAAGTTTTGTAGAAAACCCCTTCCAACAATAGTGTCTTGTTTTGTTGGGGCATGCTTTGTGCCTACAAACATTGTAGAGGTTGACAATTGCTATGAATTATTATTTCATTGCCCATGATATCATGCTTCCATTTCTTAACCACTTGCGCCAATTCCCAAATCCCTTTGTCATAAGTGAAATAATTCAAAGTGGAAGCTTAGACCTTTTTTTGATTGATAACATATTGATTTTCCTATTTTCAACATGGTTCCCATTGCGGAGGGTGATGCATCAACTCAACTCAAATGGTTGTCTCAAGTTTTGAAGTGGAAATATTGGTGCATTGTCGATTTTATGCTTCAAATTATCAAAAGAATATTGTTGTGCTTATTTCTAAGGGAAAACATGTATTTTTTAGGTCAACGCATGGAGTGGGGTTTCTATTTTGGAGAAATAAGCAACGAACTTTCTCATTTACTGGGTTTCCCAAAAAATGATTCCTACCTCATGCACATTCCTTTGTGTAGGCCATATATTATTGTGTCTACTTTTCTCTGATTAATATTGAGTTCACACCCTCCCACTTGTAACATACCCAACCACCCACAGGCCGGGGCATGGTATCTTCAAGCCCGCCCTAGGACTTATTTCTCTTATCGATACTTTTTTTTTAATTTAAGGATGCATAAAAGAAAATACTTTAACGACATGCACAACAATATCCAACAAGCATGCATAGTCTAAAGATTCAATTAAGAGATAATTAAATATACAAAGTAGAAATACATTCATATATGTGTAAATGATACCATAACGGAGAGAACTTATCTGTATGAAAGATGACACCAACTGGCTTCATACCAAGGACATTCCACCCAACCATAAACACCACTGCTCTAAATCTTAACAATAGTGTCACCCCCGAGCCAAGGCTATGAATCCACAAGGACGGTTCCAGAGTGTACTTGGATTCCCAAACCAGTCAGCACCCAACCTTTCACAAGATCCCCATCTCTCACAACAATCCAGGTACCCATCTCTCTGCTACCTAGCTTGCACCACCCGAGAGAATGGACCTCCACCCTTCTCTGCCACACAGTCCCTCAAGAAGTCCTTCTCCTTATTCGGGCTCCAACGCAACTGGTCCAGAATATCAATGTTGGAACTTTCAGGACTCACAGTTGTGAGAAATGTTGGACACAGGCCAACACATCTCAGACATGCAGGCCTTAAGTCATGGCTGGATCACACCACTGACCATTACAACCAACTATCCTGTGGCTAATTCTTTGGTAGCTCGGTTCCCTTTTGCCAAGCCAAGGCGCGAATGAGGATGGATCAATGAATGGGTAAACAGGTGTATGAAAGTGCGTGAGAGAAATTAATGAATGTGAAGGAAATCAATGAAAAAGACATTAATCAAACCCCCCCATTGGACCAAAGGCGGGTTTAAGTAACCTCGTGGGGAAATCAAGAACCTCCTGGCCTTCCCCAAGAAGCTCATGTAACCGATCCCCTCCCTTAAACAAAAGGGTAATTAAAAATAGGCAATAAAAATTTATCCCCTCAAGCCCCCTCTCTTGTGGAATCATTACCCTCAATCCCCCTCTCTTGTGGGGTTGGATAAATGTTTATTTCCTATTTTTAATTACCCTTTTATCTAAGGGAGGGGATCGGTTACATTAGCTTCTTGGGGAAGGCCAAGAGGTTCTTGATTTCCCCAGGAGGTTACTTAAACCTGCCTCTGGTTTGATGGGGGGGTTCAATTGATGGCTTGTTCGTTGATTTCCTACACATTCATTCATTTATATCATGCACTTTCATGCACCCATTTATCCATTCATTGATCCATCCTCATCTACGTCTTGGCTTGAGGAAAGGGAACCGAACTGCCAAAGAATTATCCACAGGATAGTTAGCTGTAGTGGTCTCTAGTGTGATCCATTCGTGACTTGAGGCCCGCATTTCTGAGATGTGTTGGCCTATGTCCAGTGTTTCTCACAGCTACGAGTCCTGAAAGTTCCAGCATTGATATTCTGGACTAGTTTTGTTGGAGCTTGAATAAGGAGAAGGATTGCCTGAGGGACTGTGTGTCAGAGAAGGGTGGAGGTCCATTCTCTCAGGTGGTGCAAGCTGAGTAGCAGAGAGATGGGTACTTGGATTTTTGTGAGAGCTGGGAATCTTGTGAGAGCTTGGGTGCTGACTGGTTTGGGAAGCCAAGTACACTCTAGAACCGTACTTGTGGATTCATAGACCTTGCTCAGGGGTGACACTATTTTTGAGATTTTGAGAAGTGATGTCTATGGTTGGGTGGAATGTCCTTGGTCTACAACTAGTTGGTGTCATCTTTCATAAAGATAAGTGCTCTCTGTTATGGTATCATTTACATGTATATGAATGTATTTCCATTGTGTATATTTAATTATCTCTTAATTGAATCTTTAGACTATGCATGCTTGTTGGATATTGTTGTGCATGTCGTTAAAGTATTTTTTTTTATGCATCCTTAAATTGAAAAAAGGTATCTGTAAAAGAAATAAGTCCCAGGGTGGGTTTGAAGGTAGCATGCCCCGGCCTGTGGGTGGTTGGGTATGTTACACCACTACATAATCCAAATAGATTGAGGCCTTAGAAAAATTTATATTTATTCCAATTCATCAAAAGTTGATTTTGTTTTAGAGTTTCAAGCACTTTCTACAAATGCAACATTTTCTCATCCCAAGAGTTTCACTAAACACAATATTGTCATCCAAGTACACTATGGAAACACAATCAATGAAAGTACAAAAGACATTATTCATTGTGCACATTAAAGTAGCCAGTGCATTGCACAACACGAATTATAACACCAACCATTCATAGACTCTGATGGCCAATAAGGACCAAATTCTTCTTCATCCACAAGGATCACGAAGTATCCTTTTCTTAAAAAATTTAACTATGTAAGGTTCCAAATAGATCCTCAAAATCTCAGTTTTTAATCCTCCTCAAGTTTCTAAATTATAATAATAAAACTTAGACTCAATTCAATATAATATGGAATTAGCTCTTGGGCTACTTCCCAAACCATATAACCATGGGATACTTGACAAACCATATAACCATGGGCTAATTCAATAAGGAAAATTGATTGTCTTCATTTCGAGAACTCCCATACCCCTCTATATTTGCACAAGAAAATATATCTCTAAGAACAATTTGTCTTTCACCCTGAAAAACACATTCAACAGTTAATAAAAATTCATAAAACATATTACATTTCTCATCTCTTTTATCGTCAACTCTGCTCAAAGTTTTCTTTGATTTTTCATCCTTTTGATGTGCATATGAAATGTCAATCTTGGCATATCCTCCTTCATGATGTCTTGTCTTGGAAAAGTATTCTTTGTCTTCACATTGTTCTGAATGTTGTCTAATTTCTAAATTATGTTCTTTGTTCTTCTATTTGGCCTTCCTTCCTTGCATATTTTTTTTCATTCTTCCCCTTTTTTTCTTACAAATCTATAAGCCACTAAGTTGTTTTTTCCATTCCTCATGCTTTTCAATCAAAATCTGCCAACTTCTCATTTTATAAGCTAAATTTCTCTTTGTTTCCATACAGGAAACAAAATCACCATATATAACAGAGTTTCCATTCAACTGTAAAGTCCCTTTTACAATAGTAAAAATTATGGTTACTACCATGAATATCACATTCCATTGAACCCCTTTTCTTCTTACTACAAATACATATAAGCTCACTAAAGCATATTTTCCTTCATCCTCTTATATTTCCTGTCTCTTTACATTTTGTTGATCACATCTACCATTTCTCTTTTTGCAATTTGTACAAATAAACTTATCTTCAATTTTGTGTTGTACATCAACCTCTACCAACTTATCCTTAGGTTCTTGACTGTCCTCTTTTCCTTTCCACTTCGTAGTCTTTATTGGACTAGTTGTACCTCCTTGGATTGAATTATCCTTATGAATCTCTATTCTACCATATTCCATAATGCAACCTTTACTAAGTGTCCTTTCCATTAGTTCTCCTTTATGTCCTTTCAAGAAAATTTCCTTCCCATTAACTATCAATACAGGTTCATAATCACTGAATAACATTTGAAGAGATAATCCCATTACCTCAAGTGTTTTCACTGTATATATACCCTTGTTTGATCTTGACATAAGGCTATATTCATGCCTCTTTTTTATTCCTTCTTTTGCAATCTGCAATTTCCTTTTGTCTTTAGATTGTCTGCCATCTTTTTGCCAATTCCTTCTGGCTTTATCATATTCAACTTCCATAGTAGTCTTCAATAATTGTCCATATAGAGTGTCTTTGAACACATGTTCAATTAAGAACTGTTCTATTATGTACATCTCTTCTAACAACTTGCATATCGACTAGGGTTTCATGTGGAGTTCTCACCTTCTTGCTACATGGATTTCAAGCATACTTATTGAGATTGTGATGGATCACCCTAGGGTTTCATGGTTGATTTGGCATGGTTTTGGCACTTATTGTCATTTATTCATGATCGATGAGGAGTTCTACACAAGATTTGAAAATCTACTCAATCAAATTCCTGAGGACATTAGCTTAAAGGATGGTATCATCGTCCTTCTTCAATACACAAAAGCCTTTGAGGGGAGACTTGGATTTATGTTAAGGGACAAGTCCCCAAAGATCCTTGTAGAGACACAATAGCATGCTTCTAAGATTTAAGATAATCTTCTAGCTTCTCAAAACTTTACATAATGTTGAACCTGCTCAAAATTCTATGACACTTTTGGCCCAAAGACTTGAGAAAATAGTAACCGACTTCTCATACAATCAAAATCTCAGAAAGATATTTTATCCCATAAATCAAAGCTTTGTTTTGAAGATACTTTCAAAGGAAAATGATCAGGATTGTCATATATATATGCATGTGACAATGACCATTTAGATGCTTAGAGGGTTGACCTAAAGAAGGGGAAAGAAACATACAATTTCATTGTTGGGATGACCTTTAATGATTACCTAAGTTTGGTTCAAATTGAATTTCTAATTTTTAATTGGAAGATAAATTTAGGGCCAAACCCTTGAGGAAGGTTATGTGTTTGTGTTGAATCTATTACACCCATGTGTAAATGGATAATGGTTATGTGTTTTATTAACTGGTAAAGAAGGTAATTCCTTGGATGGTTTTGTGGGCTCTTGATTGTGATACAATGCTATCTCATTTTGAAGCCCACATTCCCACATGTGAAGGACGATGTTGGGTCTTTCTTATATGCTTGGTGAAGGAAACCCTAGCCCACTTGAAGAAAAGTTGAAGATTGTATAACTGATTTTGAGCAGAAAAGAGAGCATTGAAAGGCCTTTTGAGGCTAGATGTTGCACCAAAGCCCTTGTTTTCCCCTCATTTGAGAAAATCTTGTTGAAGCATTTTTTTTTATACTTAGGCGCATTTTTTGGAGATTTATATAGTGGATGTTTTCTCTTTATTTTTGATGTATTTTTCGTGAAAATGGGTTTTCTTAATGCTCTGTGCCTTATCTTAAGCGTTTTCATTATGCTGCATGTGATGTTTCATGGGATATCTTGATGAATTCTCTATTAGAGTAATAGTTGCATGTTAAATTTGTCTCCTTGAAAAATCTTGAAACCCTAAGGAAGGATTGAGAGTGATCATCCCCTTCCCTTGTTTTATCCATCTTAACTCATTGAAGCATTCAATGTTTTCCTTAATGAATAGGAGTGGTTATCCCCTTAAGGATTTTCTTGGCTAGGTTTTAGTTCTAGGGGTTATAAGTGGCTATCCCCCTAGGGTTTAAAACATATTTGTCTTGATCTTGTGCCATTATCTCTTAAAGGGATAAGACGACACCTAGTGTTTATGAGGGGATTAACACTAGGATTTTCTCTCCTAGGAGGTTGACCTAGGATTATGAGATGATAATCCTATGATAGACTTTCAAGTATTATTTTTCCCTCGGTCTCCATTGAAGCGCTACATCAAATCCATATGCCCAATGAAAATACATAGATCTTGAGACCTCCAAGTACTTTCTTTAATAGTCTAAAGCTACCCAAACACATTTTTA
The DNA here is from genome assembly GCA_009831015.1 of Picea engelmannii. Lineage (NCBI taxonomy): Eukaryota > Viridiplantae > Streptophyta > Pinopsida > Pinales > Pinaceae > Picea > Picea engelmannii. Next base: position 778,956 of record ML792296.1, on the reverse strand, counting down.
TTGGAATTCACTCTCCACATTGAGATTCCTTTCCCTAAGTCCTCGCAATATTAATTGAGGGAAACCCCCTTCAGTCAGAGGAAAGTTGGCTTAAAGTGAAAGAGGGTTGGTGAGGTGACAGGGGCCTTCCCTCTAAGTTACGCATGATTTCACTTGATCTTTTAGACTTTAGCTCAACAATTGTGATTTCATGTGATAACACACACAAGACATATCCTAGTGATCGTAAACCTCATTAGACAAGACCCCCTTTACAATTGGAAGTTAGTCCTCCTCCTCAACGAAACCTTCCTAAGACCAATGATATAGATTTAAATATTGATATGGCTAGTATATTAACATAGGTTAATCTAATTGTCCCTCTCAGTATTGATATTGTATTTTTTTTTTAAACCTACAAGAAAGTTTCTATTGCGACGTCTTGGAGTGTCACTCCCTGTAACACCCCTCCTAGCTAAGGACATCTACTCAGTCAACCGGTGAAATTTTTTTTTTTGTTAAAGTGTGTGCGCGTGTGCAGAAGAAAACAACCCCCTCGACTCTACGTCAACATTCAACCAACAGGACGCAAGTAAGGTGAACACAATCGAGACGACCTGACATATCAAAGTGACGACAAGAAGCAAACGCTCTCGAGTAGGAGGCGGAAACCAAAGGCTATAGGCAGAGACAACCACCAAGGGTTAGGCACAGTACTGTCCCAGAAGAAAGGATCCGTCAGTAGAGTCGCAGTAGTGGAACTGTGCCTTTAAACAGCCCGGGACTACTGATACGGCTCAGATGTGTCTCAAGAGTGGAACTGTGCCTTTAAACAGCCCGAGACTCTTGATACGGCA
>ML792296.1:693955-764158 GCA_009831015.1 Picea engelmannii | reverse complement strand
GTCTCTCTTGCCACCTACAAGACATCACTCTTTCCACCTCCAAGACGTCTCTCTTTCCACCTCCAAGAGTGTCTCTCCCATAGCAACCACATCGAAGTTGATACCTCTTAATGTCACTCTTTCCACCTCCAAGACGTTGCTCTTTCCACCTCTAAGACGTCTCTCTTGAGACCTTCAAGACGTCTCTCTTGCCACCTCCAAGACGTCACTCTTTCCACCTCTAATATGTCTCTCTTTCCACATCCAATATGTCTCTCTTGCCACCTACAAGATGTATCTATTGCCACCTCCAAGACATCACTCTTGCCACCTCCAAGACGTCGTTCTTGCCACCTCCAAAATGTCACTCTTTCCACCCCCAAGATGTCGGTCTTATGATGACCATATGGGGTTTGGACAATCAAATTCAAGATGACACATGTCTGCATGAAAGGTCGCAATAAAGACGATATCTATTTCGTCGGAAAAGAGACGTCATGTGAAATGACGTTTGAGGGGGTTCATTGTTTTTCATTCTCCCGACAATATAAAGTGGCAATTGCGTCGAACGCATCATCGAAATTTGACCCAAATGTACTAGTGGTAGAAGATATACTAGAACTACCTCCAAGGAGAGAAATATATTTCTATATTCATATACTACCTGGATCTGCCCCAGTATCAAATGCACCTTATAGAATTAGTGCTCTTGATCTAACACAATTGAAAATTTAATTATAGGAACAATTGGATAAAGAATACATCAGACTAAGTGTTTCACCATGGGGAGCACCATTTTTATTTGTTAAAAATAAAGTTGGAACACTAATATTATGAATTGATTATCGCCAATTGAATAAAATGACGATTAAAAACAAATACCCTTTACCCAGGATCAATGATCTCTTTGACCAAGTTGGAGGAGAAAAAATATTCTCTAAACTAGACTTGAGATCTGGTTATCATCAAATCAGGATAAAGGACAAAGACATAAACAAAAAAACATTTATAACATGTTGTGGACATTATAAATTTGTAGTGATTCTATTTGGACTTACTAACGCACCATAAACTTTTATGTTCTTAATGAAAATTATGATCATCCAGTATTTGGATAAATTTGTACTGATCTTTATTGATTATATACTAATATATTCAAAAACTGAATAAGAACATGAAATACATTTGAAAATAGTATTACAAACTCTAAGAGAGAATAAATGATATGCCAAGTTCGATCAATGAAACTTTTACAAGAGGAAGATACAATATTTAGGACATATAATATCATAAGACGATATTGCAGTAGACCCTATAAAAATTAGAACCATTATGGAATGACCTATTCCTAAAGACATAGAATAGATAAGATCATTCATGAGGATTATCGGTTATTACTAGAGGTTTATCGAAGGGTCTTCCAAAATATCCTATCCTATTACATCACTGCAGAAAAAGGACACGAAATTTAATTGGTCTAAAAAATTCCAAGAGAGTTTCGATAAATTGAAAGGACTATTAACTATAATTCCAATACTTAAGGTGGAATACCCATATAAATGCTTTTCAGTTTGTGTGGATGCAAGTAAAGAAGAATTAGGAGGAGTACTAATCCAGGATGGACACGTCATTTGTTATGAATCACACAAATTAAAGGAACATGGAAGAAACTATGTAACTCACGATCTAGAGTTAGGGGTCGTAATTCATGCATTGAAACTGTGGTGGTATTATTTAATGGGAAGGAAATTTCTATTACTAACAAATAATAGTGGTGTAAAACACTTGTTTAGTCAACAAGATCTCAATGCAATACTGGTGAGTTAGTTATCCTTTCTAAGCGAGTTTGATTTTGAATTATGAAACATCAAAGGAAAATAAAATAAGGTTGCATATGCACTAAGTCAGAGAACTAATGAGTTATATGAAATAATTATCAGCAAAGAAGAAAATTATATTGAGGACATGATTGAATATACAAGTAGCAACTATATAAAATACATCAAAACAACAGATCAATTGCATAACAAATGAGGGAAATTTACACAATACAGATCTAAGTATAGATAATAATGGACTATTAAGTTTCAAAAATAGGTTGTATGTACCTAATTCAGCTGAATTGAAGATTGTGATTCTTAATGGGATGCATAAAAAGCCATATTTTGGTCATCTAGGATACAAAAAATGATAACAGCCTTATGAAAACAGTTTTATTGGCCTAATATGAAATATGAAACAACTGAATACTTGTCTAAATGTTTAGATTGTCAACAGGTAAAGGTTGAGCATCAACATCCGGCAGGTTTGTTACAACCTATGACTATACCAGAATGGAAATGTGAAATTATTTCAATGGAATTCATTATAGGTTTTCCTAAGACTCAAAGGCAAAATGATTCGATTATGGTAGTGATTGATAAGATAAGTAAGTATGGACATTTTATACCTGTTAAATCTACTTACAAAGTGATTAATATCGTTGAAATTTTTATGAAATAAATATTTAGACTACATGGAATTCCTAAGATAGTGATTTCATATAGAGATGTTAAATTTACATCCAATTTATGGAAGGAATTGTTTGCAGTTTTGGGTACTAATCTGAATTTCAACACAAGTTACCATCCACAGACGGATGGGAAAACGTAACATACAAATCAAATTATCGAAGACATGTTACGAATATATGTAAGAACAAAACCAACTAAGTGGGAAAAATATCTACATTTACTTGTATTCTCATACAATAATGGGTATCAAGAATCAACTAAGATGAGTCCAATAGAAGTTTTATACGGAAGGAAATGTACAACCTCAATTAGTTGGTATAATTCGATTGACAGGATTATGGTTGGACTAGAAGTATTCCAAGAAATGGAAAATATGGTCAAAAGGATACAACAAAATTTGAAAGAGGAACAAGATCGACAGAATAGTTATGCATATCTGAAAAGTAGACATCAATAACTCAAAATTTGAGAGTATGAATATCTCAAAGTCAAAGCAAGGAGTAGCTACCTAAAACTAGGAAGTTTTTCCAAGTTGGCTCCAAGATTTTGTGGTCCATTCAAAGTCTTAACTCGAATCAGACCAATGGCATATCAACTAGCACTACCTGCAAATTTAAAAGTTCATAATGTTTTTCATGCTTCATTATGAAAAATATATATTGATGATTCTACTCACATCATTAATTGGAACATGGTGGAGGTGGAACCAGAAGGAGAGTTCCAAGCGAAACCTCTATGCATTCTGGACAGGAAAGAAGCAATAGTTTAGAATAGAGCCATCACCCAGGTAAAAGTGCAATGGAAGTACTTTAGTTTTGAGGAGGCTACTTGAGGGTTGGAAGAAGAAATGTTGAAATCTTATCCAACTGTGTTCCAAGAGATGATTTGAACACTAACGACAATTTTATACTTAAGGGGGAGAGGATGTGACATCCTCAAATATTCAAAACAATTTATTTTAAAGTTGTTGTTTTAAAAAATAAATTTCCATTTATGGAAATTCGAATTTTAATTTGTGGAAGCATGTAATTATTATTTTTATGACTATTGCACAAGAGTTTGACTTGCTAAATTTCCTCTTTTGATGGACATGTGTATGAGACAAATATTTTAACAAATTAAATGTTGGAAAATAGATGGAACAACTAGGTTAAAATATTTGACTATGACTCCATGAGTGGGGAACATGTTTGAGTTAACTCAAAACTATTTTTTCAAGTGTCGGAAGTTGAGTTATGTCACTGGCAGCCCATAAAAATTAGGGATTGGTAAATCTATGAATTTCCCAAGTAGGAAAAGGAATGGAGATTCCTAGGCAATGGGAAACAAAATGATATATGCAACATATGTGGGAGGCAGGACGTTGCTTAGTATGTTGGGGGGGAATGATTGTTTGTTGTTATGAGCACATATGGTGTTAGGAAAATGATTTCCGAATTGTTTAGAGAGACAATGGCTAAGGAGTGATGATCAACTTTCCCTTATAGAGTCACAGTCAGCCTAGGGTGTGATCAGGACAAGTAATTGTGGTTGTTCTAGATCTATGGTTCGGTGGAACGTGGTTGTTCCATTTGGTTTCCCAACATACTTGGTTAAGATATGTATTTCTAAATTTTTACCTTTCATGCTATGGAATTTCAGAATGGATGATATATGAAAGAAATAAACTAGATAGCTATGTCTTATTCTATTGTATTGGATTTATTTTATTAAATTATGGAGCTACATATTTGAGACATCTTGTTGTTTTATGTTGGATATATATATATATATATATATATATATATATATATATATATATATATATATATATATATATATATATATATATATATATTAGTTTTTTTCTATGTAGCTATAGCATTATAGATAGCTACAATGTTTGGATCCATGCAAATACAAAATTGTATGAATGTACAGAATCAATTTTATACAGACGCAAGTATTTTGTCTAAGTTAAATGAATTACCTTCATTACACTGAGTATAAAATTATTCATTTTAATCATGAGCAATAAAATTTGAATGCATCTTGTCTAGTTATGTATAGTAGCATGGTTCCTCAATATTTATAGTTATGGAATATCTAGATAAAGAGGGCTACATAACCTAGAGAATGGTGATTATAAATATATTTTTTAATTGTCCTTTTAGGCTACATAAATAAATAAAAGAAAAAGGAAATAAAATACATATGTGTAAACTTCCTTTCTTGATAGTAAGCTACATATTACCATAAGAATGAAATTATCTATGGTTTACAAAACAAATATTATCAGATATGTATTTTCTATTGTTTTTTGATCAATACATGTATACTAGAAAGCATGAGTGAATTCATTACATACAAAAATAAATTTGTTTTACTTGTAATATTGATTATTTTCCAGCTTATCGAATATATACTTCTCTCCAGAATAATGTATGAATTGATGTGTTGATTAAAGAGAATATTCTTCATCAGAGTGTCAACTACCACGAAAATTGAGTTGTGTCTCCTTGTCATTAGTGGAAAACCAAAAATAAATTCCATCGAAATGACCTCCCATTTCGATTCTGGAATAAGGTGTGGTTGTAATAATCCTGTCGGATGTCTATGTTTAGCTTTCACTAGCTGAAATTCTATACATCTCGCCACGTAACTAACAATGTATGCTTTCATTCCCCTCCAGAATAATAAAGGATTAAGGTATGCCTTCATATTAGTGACTCATGAATGACCCATGTACGCTACTCGATGCACTTCACTTAAGATCAATCTTCTTAATTCTTCATTAGGCAGTACATAAATTATGTTGTTATACGTCAATAATGTGTCATTTTCGAATGTATAACCTTCAATATTCGGTACTATCATGGTATCTTGTCCAATATTATCCTTAACTTCCTTGTACCAGTCATCTTCTATGTGTAACACTAGAATATTTTCTCAAATATTTGTCTTAAGAGGTAATACCAAGAAATATGTGTGGTCTACAACTCAACACATCTGCCACTTTGTTCACCATTCCCTTAAGGTAAGTAATTTCAAAATTGTATTCTCTAAGTAATTTTGACCAACACCTTTGTCACGCGTTCAAGTGAATATGTCTAAATATATGATGCAATCCATAGTGATTTGTCTTTAATTCAAAATTTTGTCCAATCATACAGTGTCTCCACACTGTCAAGGAATATACAATTGCCAATAACTCCAAATCATGCGTTGTGTAGTTCTTCTCATGTTTTCTCAATTTCCTTGAAATGTAAGCAATCCCTCGACCATCTTGCATCAAAACTCTGCCTAAACCTTCCTTGCATGCATCTGTGAATACCAATAATTCCTTGTCCATGTCGTGGAATTTTAGTATTGGTGTTGTCATCAACAACTCTTTAATTTTTTGAAATGCTTCCATGCATTTATCGGTCCATATAATTTTATTTTTTCTTCTGCAATTCTATGATCGAATCTTCTATCTTCGAAAAACCTTCGACAAATCGTTGGTAATATCCTGCTAAACCCATAATGATGCGTACTTCTTATACATTTGTCGGTGCATACCATTCCATAATAGCCTCTACTTTCACTAGATCTATAGAGATACCTTCACTAGATATGATATGTCCCAAGTAATGAATCTTCAATTGGTAAAAGGAACATTTCGACAGTTTCCTATACAATTTGTTTTCTCGTAGATATTGTAGTACCAATCTTAAATGTTTGTCATGTTCTTCCTTTGTCTGAGAATAAATCAGTATGTCATCAATAAATAATTGAACAAACTTTTCCAAGTATTCGCGGAACACCCCATTCATCAAGCTCATGAATACCCCTGAGGCGTTTGTCAATACAAATGGTAAAACTTTAAACTCATAGTGTTCAAACCTCATCTTAAATGAGGTATTATGGATATTTTCCTCTTTAATCCATAACTGGTGATATCCTGATCTCAAGTAAATATTTGAAAACATCATCACTCCTTTCATTTAATCAAACAAATCGTTTATTCTTGGCAACGGATACTGGTTCTTGAACATTGCTTTGTTCAATTGATGATGGTCAATATGAATTCTCCATGATCCATACTTATTTCTTATGAAAATAACTGGTGCACCCCAAGGTGATACACTTGGATGTATGAGTCTCAAGTCCAATAATTCCTTCAATTTCATTTTCAACTCCTGTAATTCAAGAATTAACATCTGATAAGGTGTTCTCGCTATGGGTCCAATTCTAGGTTTCAAGTCTATTGTAAAATCCAACTCGCGTTCAGGTGATAAATCTGGTAACTCTTTTGGGAACACGTCTGCAAACTCTTGTACTACATGAATGTTTTTTAATCCTTCCACCTCACCTTTTTCATGCATGCTCTTCTTTACCTGTAGAGAATAAATAAACCTCAAGGACACTCCCTAGTTTCTTCCTACAATCACTCTTCTTCGTTCCAAATCATTTGTCAAACTTAACTGTTTTGTCTTACAGTAGATTTAATATCCCCAAGGATGAGTCCAGTTATATTATGTATTGTAAACCTATTTTGTAGGCTGGTGAGTCGAATGTTGATAAGATGGCGAGCTTATGCATTTATTAGGCCAAAGAGCCTAGGTGTTAAAGGTTAAGAGCATGATTTTGTATATGTAATTATGCAAATCATTATTAAAATATAAACATCATTGCGTACAGACCGACCACGAAGAAACAGTGATGGGGGACTAAGATTCCATGTGGCGAGTAAGGGAAAGGGGGATGAAAGGTTGGAAAGAGGGGCTAATCTTAGGGACTTAAGTCCTTGAAAATAATAATTTATTAATATTCGAAAGTTGTGTGAAAGACATGTCTTTATCCTAACTCTTTGGAGAGGCAATGCATGCAAAAGAGAATGCATGCAACTCTAGGAAGACAAGTTTCGACATGAGCACATGCAGTTAAAAACTGAAGCGTCAGCTATGTTGGGGTTCATTCTTCCAACCTCTGCATGGGTTCGTTGACCAGTCTGTCATCCTTCGCCTGAACTCGAGGCTGTCCATTTCGAGAACTCTCTGTGAATCCTATGGCCTCTGTATTCGACCTTGGAAATATTAACGTATGCACCTAAGACCCGAAATTCGTCAGTCGTTCTGTCATTCTGTCATACTTTTCCTGATTTCGTTGGGATGCCCGATTTGAACTCATTTTTCCTCTGCATCTGTATTTTCTTACCTGCGCACAAGGAAGGAAATGCTCATGGGAAGGTGGTTCATCCTCCATTCTTCCATCCGTTGTCTAAACCGTGTGAGGGGGTGTCTGATCTCTTCATACCCTCACACAGAACTGAAACCAAAAAACCATGATGTTTTCCTGAGAAGTCAATGCATCCTCAGTTTGAACTGTTTGCGTATACGTTCTACCTCTGCGTTGATTCCTTGTCATGCACATTGAAACCAGTGGGAAAAACCCATGGACTGATCCTCTGTCTGAAACATTTTTCCTCTGCGTGGAACCTCGGCACAACCATGCATCCTGAATCCTGAAATTCTTGATTTGTTCTATGTTTTCTGAGGAACTCGATGCCTGGGTAATCGCCTTAGTCATGCAGTGTTTTAGCGTGGGTTCTTTTCGCCTGTAGTTCCATGCCCATATGTTATTGCGATTGTCATCCATATGTGAATGGGTGTTGAACCATTGCTATTGTCCTCTTCTGGCTAGAGCTGAGTCGAGGAGTGTGTTGAAGAAGCGGGTTGTCAAGACCATGGTAGAAGAGGCAGGTTGCCAGGCCCGTGAGTAGTTCTCTCCAGGTGAGAGAGTCTATTGGGAAGTGGTTTTCTCCCAGAGAGAGTCCAACACCATCTACGAAGCTCTAAGAATTCCTGATCTGGCCTATTGCTAAGACCCAGAGAGGGAGGTGAAGCACCAATGGAATGTTCTTGTGAAGGTGTATAGTCCCGGGTGGAACATGCATGTGGGGAATTAGAGTCTGTGAGTATTGGGCGTAAGAAGGCTCCTGGAGTGAATCCTTATGGTTGCTCTATGCAGTTTTCTTGTAACCTCAGCCTAGTATATGATTCCCTTGCCTTGGGTGGAGCTTATTCCTAGCCAGGGATGATTTTAAGGATGAAAATTTATTTTAAAATGAAGAAACCTTGGTGAATATTACTAATCCTTCATATGCCAACTATAAATGATTGGCGATATTTTTCTAAAAATATTCAAATTTCTAAGGATTTTATATAGTTTTTATAAATTTTTGGCAATTTTTAAGGTAAAATAATTTTATCCTATAGAATATGGGCGAATTATTTTTAAAATAGCGAATATCATTTTTGGAAAAACCATGGAAAATTAGCCCATGAGCGAAATTTAGCCCCTAAAATCATCCTTGGTCCTAGCTTGGGGATGACCCACTGCTGAGCGTTATGAGTAGCATGGTATAAGGCTAGGAGGTCCATGTAAGGTATGCACATCGTTGGTGGAGTTACTACAGTTTCAAAGATAACTATCATTATGTGTTTAATTTCAATTAAAATGCATGTCTAGATGCTTGTAATATTAACATGTATTCTGTTGCAAGTGGAGTTATTTTAATTCTATTTAAGTCTATATGATGGCAATAACTCTATGTTAAATGTCTTAATTTAATTTAATATGCATGTTATATACATATATATGTTAACGTTTCGCATAGTAACATTTCCCAACAGCGGGGTTGATGGTCGGGGACATTACAATATCGTATCAGAGCCATGGTTTCAACACTGAGCCTGGATGGGCTATGTTAGTGGAAAATGAAGCAAAAGTTTTGAAAGAATTGTTGTCGAAGTAGAAAAAATTCGAGTTCAGAGCTAAGGTTTTAACGTTGAACCTGGATGGGCTGATAAGTGGTCTTTGGACCCAAATTTTTAGGTGGAAATTGTGTTTGGAGGAACCAATTTTGGACCTCAGAAATGTTCCTGAATGCCAAGATGTTACCTTGGTCATGTTAAGAATCTTAGGAGGAGTAGAGGTATCATAAAACCATGATAGAAGTGGTTTTGGACCGCAGAGTAATGTGTGAACTGGTGAAGTAACAAATAGGTTTCAACTGTTTCTCTCATGTGAGTTGCGAGTGCAAGGAGTGCACATTATCTGCAAGGAGTGCACAAGAAGAACTCTGTGTTGAGTTAAGAGGGATATAGAGTCACTGAGAACTCTATAGGGCTTTGTCAGGTGGCCATAGAGCGAGTGCAAGTGTGAACAGAGAGAAATATTTGTCGAGTTTAGGGAGAAGAGTATCAAAGGAAGATACTCACAAAGTTATTTAACACTCTGTAGAAAACTCTCAGAAAGGTGTTCTTTGAGAAGAAGGTTTCCAGGAGGGCATGAAGTTTTCCTTTGAAAGAAAACAAAAGGGTCGAGACCCTTAGGAGACTGAGTAAATATAAAATATCAGAAGGGATAATGCGAGGAGTGCGTAGGTTTCAAACTTATTCCAAGTCCCAAAGCTCAGGAGGGATAGCATTAGTAGAGATGCATCTGAGACCCAAGATAGTTGGGTTCGCAGGAGAAAGTTGAAAGGCCAAAACCTTTGAATATCCACAAAGTCTTCCAAGTCAGAAGGAGTCAAAATCTCAGGAGGAGGAACGACCCTGGCCGTCGATTTGGGAGAGGGAGAACTGAACTGTTGGAGGTAGATCTCAGTCATTTGTTTAGATGCACCATCAAAATCATGAGATCTACGGTCACCTCACATTGTGGGGATAGAAGGTTCTTGAGATTTACAAATTCGAGGGTGGGCCACAATCCAAACCATTGTTTTGGAGAAAGGACGTGTGGAGGCTCAAGGTGAATTGTGGGATGAAAAGTAGTTTGGTCTCAAACCACCTTTGAGCATGCTCATAATTGCGTGTTTACGTGAGGTCACCACCCAAGGTCACCTCTAAGGAGGAGCCAAGGAAAATGGGAGAGTTGAGTTTCTAAAGTCCGAAAGTCCCGAAGTAATTAGGGACCGTCCATCGTCAAGCATGGAAGGTGGTGAAATATACATAAATCCAAATCGAACCACTTCAAAAGTTTGTGGTTGGGGAATATACAAAATCATCGAATACCTGAAGGCCGAAGAAGATCCAAGTCGTCGGTTGCTAAAAGATGCATGTCATAAGATATGAGACTTTGGAGAAAGTCACTTCAGGGAATTTCAAGTGTGGATCATGACAAATTCTTGAAGTCCCAAAGGCCGAAGAAAATCACAATTGTTCGTTGTGGAGGACAAATGGAGAGAGATCAGGAAGTTTGGGGGTAGAAACCTCTTAAAGGAGGTCATTAGGAATGAAGAAGATCTGGATCGTTGGATCCAGAAGAAGGCATTTGAGAGTCATGAATCTTGAAGTTCTGAAGCCACTTATGATCGTTGATCATGCAGGAGGGTACATGTCAACAGATCATGAAATCCAGGTGAAAACACTCTCGAAGAACGTGAAGGATGAAATTTTAAAATCATCGAAGCCGGAACAACTGAAGTAGTTGGGATTCATTGATCTAGGTTGCACAAGTGTCACCAGATTGCGAAATTTGGAGAATCACACTCCGAAGTTTTTTTGAAGTTGTGTTTCAAAATGTTCCAAAATGTTGAAGCCTGAAACGTCTAAGGGTTGTTGATCCGAAGGAAGGAACGTGCATCATTGATATGCGAGGGTACATGTGGAAGATGAAGACTCACTCCATTGGACAACCATTGATCTGAAAGTGGAAGCATGGCATTAGATCTAGAACTTTGGGTATAGAGAATTCTCGAGGAAATTAGAGGGTGAAAGCACCAAATTCCTGAAGGAGATCTCGATCGTTGATCGAGGAGGAGGTCGATGGACCATTGATCTGGTTTTGGTCGAAAATACCTGAAGTCCTGAAGTAATCGAGGATTGTTTATCTCAAATCAAAAAGGACTGGTGATATTTGTAGCGGTATCTCCTGAAGTCCCGAAACTCCGAAGTCTTGGAACTCAGACGCCTGAGGTTCCATAGTGTTTCTGAGTCATTAGATGCTGGGTAGACATGGACTGTTGATCCACTCCACTTCGCGAGTTGGATAATCTGAAAATCTGAGAGATTATTGTGTTATGTTTGAAAATTCTTCAAGCTGAAGGCTTGAGTAAGAACCTATTTGTTTAGAACTTAGTCATAGTCGTGGTCCCATGCGAATTAAGGTCCCAAGTAAAATGGGGGTTGGTTCTCGAAAACTATGTTAAATAAGGAAAAAGGGGTTAGGAAGGAAGCCTGCGGGTTTCTTCTGGTTAGGACTTGCATCATGGTGGTACTGAAGACCTAGGAACCTTATGATAGGGTCCAACAAATATCTAAGAGCCATTAGCTCAAATAAAAGATATCGTTGCACAAGAAGTGCATCAGAGAAGAAGGACAGGGAAAATTCTTTATTCTACATCTGATATTTTTCAGAAGTCATGGGATCAGATGTTAGGTTTGATAAGCAGCATGGAAATCTCAAATGAGATTCTTGTTTTTGGAAGACAGTCCAGGTGACAATCCATTCACATCAAATGTAAATGCTAGGTGGAGAAATCCATCTACAATACATGATAATGAATGAACCATAAGTTCGTATGGAGACGTAAAAAATGGGAAATAAGTTGTTGCAATTTCTGTGGCAGCAAGTATGTTATGTCTTGATGGGGTCAGCCAGAGGAAAGAATGATTGCATGTTTGCAAGTGTTGTTGGTGATGTTGTTTCATAAGGAGAGAAGCAACAGAAAGTTGAAGTGTTGGTTACAGGTTTAATAAAAGAAGCATGAAATCTTCTACTGCCATCAGACATTCAGGTAGTATAAAATTTATTAATGGCAGTCATGCAAGTATGAGTTTTATTACTCTCTTTGCATAATTCCTGAAAGGAAATTTAGGTAAGAATTTCCTTAGCCAGATTTATTATGTAAAATTACATGATTATATTATTGAATGCATACCATTGGATGTGGTAAAGGCTGGTGGCCTATATTAATTCAAATATTTTTAGCTTCTGAATGCACACACTGACATAGTAGAATGTCATGTTAATTTGGTTATGGGGTAATAACCAAAGAATTAAAATATAAGAACTTGTTATAGGAAAGAATGTCAGTAAGCTAGTAATGTATGAGACAAGGACATGGTTGGATATGGAAAGGTTATGAACCACACTGGTACTAAAATATTCCTACCTTTAAATAAAACTTGGACTACAACCCTTTTTCTAACACTAATGAACACTACATAATTATATTCTTGGTGTAGTGTTCGGGTCAAAAAAGAAGTCATCCAATTAATTGGGAAGACAATAGGAAGTGTGTGGAGAATGTGTCAACACATTGGCCAGAATTCCAACTCATGGATGGTGAGATACATGACTGAGATGAAGAGCATTATGTAAATCAATACAAGGGTGCATTGAATAAATAGGCATTGGGAGTTGTACTCATGTCTAGTAAGGGGCAGAGTTTCACTCACACATGATGGAATTGTATACTTAAATGCACTTTGCTGAATGCATTTTGTGAGTGCATGTATATATGTTTTTGGCATGGAAATAATTATACTAATGGATGAAATGTTGCTAACTCATGAAGTTGAGAACATTTTAGGAACTGTTAAACATTGCAACAAGAATGTTGCAAGGAAGGTAGTCACAAGAATAGTGACTACAAAAAAAAATTGTGTTCAGAAAATTGAAGAAATGAACTTACGGTTATTAATTATGAACATACATATGCATAGAATGACGAGTCATTCTATTTTATCAAATTTCTTGGTAATTATGATTGAATTTCTAGATGCAGACAATTCTACGTTCACTGCATATGGTTTTGTACATATTGCAATTGAATTATCATGTACGGGGAATACTGACAATTGTTGGAAGTATGCAAGATGAAGCCTTGAAGGAAAATGGTATGCAGTTTGGTGCCTATGGAAAACCACAAGGATGGATGCATTCATAATATGACAACAACCAAGACAAATTATGAAATAGAATTTCATGTTTTGGGGAAAAGATGAATTCCCTTTGAACTAAGTTTGAGTTTCTAAATAAATTCTTTTATGTTTTCTCATGATAAATGCATGTGGGTGATGTAGATGAGATGATGTTGATTAAAGTTAGAATGTTTACTACAAAGAGTAGCTCAATAATATGTTGATTTGAGACCTCTGAGGGTAGTTGGAACTCCTCGCGCCACGATGCTCTGAGACTTCCTGATATGGCCTGTTGTTGAAGCCCAAGGAAAGGGAGATGTAGCAGCCGATGGACTATGTGATAGTGAAGGTGTACACTCCTGGGGTGGGACAAGCATGTGGGGAATGAGAGACCATTAGTTGGAGTGCTGCTGAGGTTTGGTTGGTTGGAGTGCTACTGAGATTTGGTACCTTGGCCTAGACCATGTTTATATGGAAGGTCTTCTCCATCAAAAGATAAGTACAATTCTCTATCAATTGTATGTTTTGTATCTTGTATGCAGGTTATAATGTTATTAGAATTTCCTATATATACATATATATACATTTCATATATGATTTCATTACCTGCATCCATGACTGTACATAATGTATTTCAGGTTTCATTGCTTAAGAAATTTATACCTGATGCTAATCATGTTATTGATTGGAATGTGATTCAGGTGGAGCAAGAAGGTGTCTTCAAAGTGCATCTAGTGCGCATATTGGACCAAAAGAAACAGCTCTGGAATCAATCCATAGGGCTTGCAAAGGTCCAGTAAACCTGGTATGGTTCTGAGGACGCAAAATGGGAGCATGAGGATGCTATGCATGTAGAATACCCACATCTTTTTAAAGATTTTTGGAAAATCTTGTTGATGTTGTGTAAACGTTGCACTGAGGACAACGAAAAAATAAGGGGAGGGGATTGTTATATCCCCAAGGATGAGCCCAGTTATATTATGTATTGTAAACCTATTTTGTAGGCTAGTGAGATGAGTGTTTATAAGCTGGCAAGCTTATGTGTTTATTAGGCCGGAGAGCCTAAGTGTTAAAGGTAAAGATATTTATTTTGTATATGTAATTATGTAGATCATTAATAAAATATAAACATCATTGCGTGCAAACTGACCATGAAGAAAGAGTGATGGGGGACTAAGCTTCCACATGGTGGGTAAGGGAACGTGGGCTCAAAGGTTGGAAAGAGGGGTTGAGCTTAGGGGATTAATTCCTTGAGAATAATAATTTATTATTATTCCAAAGCTGTGTGAAAGACATGTTTTTATCCTAAGTCCTGGAAAAGGCAATGTGTGCAAACAAGCACACATGAAGCTCCAGGAAGACAAGTGTTGACTTGGGCGCATGAACTTAAAAGATAAAGCGTCAGCTGTGTTGGGGTTCATTCTCCCAACCTCTGCGTGGGTTCACTAATGAGTCTGTCATCCTTCGCCTGAACTCCTGGCTGGACATTTTGGGAACTCTATGTGAATATTGTGGCCTCTATATTTGACCTTGGAAATATTCATGCATGCACCTGATACCCAAAATCCATGAGTCATTCTGTCATTTTCTCATCCTTTGCCTAAATTCGCTGGGATGCCTGGTCTGAACCTGTTTTTCCTCTGTGCTTGTGTTTTCTTACCCATGCACAGGGAAGGAAACGCTCATGGGAAGGTGGTTCGTCCTCCATTATTTTGTCCACTATCTGAACCATGTGAGGGGGCGTTTGATATCTGCATACCCTCACACAAAACTGAAACCATAAAACAATGATGTTTAACTGAGAATCCGATGCATCCTTGGTCTGAATCGTTTGCGTCTTAGTTCAACCTTTGCGTTGATTCCTTGTCGCGCACCTTAAAACTAGTGGGAAAAACCCGTGGACTGATCCTCCATATAAACCATTTTTCCTCTGCATGGAACCTCGACATAACCACGCATCCTGAAACCAAAAACCCATGAGTCGTTCTATGTTTTCTAAGGAATCTGACACCTAGGTAATCACCTTAGCCATGCTTTGTTTTAGCATGGGTTGTTGTCGCCTGCGGTTCCATGCCCATATGTTGTTTCTAATGTCATCCCTGTGTGAATGGGCAATGAACTGGTTTTATTGTCTTCACTTGGTTGGAGCTGAGTCGAGGAGTGTGCTAAAGAATCAATTTTTTAGGCCCGTGGTAGAAGAGGCAGATCGTCAAGCCTGTGATCATTTCTCTCTAGGTGAGAGAGACTACTGGGAAGTGGGTTTCTCCCAGAGAGAGTCCAGCACCAGCTACGGATCTCTAAGAATTCTTGATCCGGCATGTCGCCGAGACCCAAAGAGGGAGGTCAAGCACTGATGGATTGTGCTTGTGAAGGTGTATACTCCCAGGTGGAACAGGCATGTGGGGAATGAGAGTCCATGAGTAGTGGGCGTAAGAAGGCTCATGGAGAGAATCCTTCTAGTTTATTTGTGCAGTCTTCCTGTAACCTCAGCCTAGTCTAGAATTTTCTTGCCTTGGGTGGAGCTTAGTCCTAGCTTGGGGGTGACCCACTACTGAGCATGATGAGTAGCATGGTCTAAGGATCGGAGGTTCATGGAAGGTCTGCACGTAGTCGGTGGAGTTACTACAGTTTCAAAGATAAGTATCATTATGTGTTTAATTTCAATTAAAATGCAGGTCTGTCATGCTTGTAATATTATCATGTATTCCATTGCAAGTGGATTTATTTTAATTCTATTTAAGTCTATATGATGGTAGTAACTTTATGTTAAATGTCTTAATTTAATTTAATATGCATGTTATGTACATATGTATGTTAATATTTTGCGTAGTAGCATTTTCCAACAGTGGGGTTGATGGTCGGGGACATTACAATTGAGTATCACATCATTCGATTCCAACTAGTCCATACCAATCACTATATCATAAGATCCCAAAATTGTGACATATAGGTTGGCCTTAGTTACAAAATCTCCCAAGTTAATGCTACAGTCCACAACCTTTCCTCCAACTTTCTGTTTGGCATGCCATTTATACATATCTGAACTCATCCTTCTCGACTTCCTTTACCTTAATTCTCTTTAGCGTTGCACTACAAATAAATCTCTTTGTCACACCTCGATTTATAAATATACTAAAAGTTTGATAGATGATCATACCTGATGTCTCGCGCACAGTGGATTGTTGCTCGGCCTGGCGATTATTCACCGATGCATGAATCCTGTGGGCCTTTCCCAAACCTCCCACTATAGTGGGTCCTATCGATTTGACCGCTCTGGCCTTCTCAATTGAAGAGTCTCACTGGTAATGTGCCTCTCCACATGTCCAACATCCAATCTTCGGTCCAGTACTCCTGGTCCCCAAAGTAGACGTTGTTAGCCTAACAGTCTGTGATCCTGGTTTGTTCTGTTGAACATGACTAAAATGTTGTTGTTGCTAACGACGATGTTGCTGATGTGGTCCTCTGTAAGGAGTCCTTTACTGAGGATTTTTTCATCGTGGTGTCATGAACATAGTTCCTCTAGTCATATCTCGATGCCTTGAAGTCTATATGTCTGGTGTTTGATGTTGTTGCACTCATGATGTCGTTTGTCCAGTTGTTCTAGCACGAGTCCTACCCTAACCCCTAATGTTCATCTATTCCTCATTTATGAGGGACTTTTGGACTACATCGTGCAATTTCTTAGGCATTAGAATCCTCACCTTCACACAAATGTTGAAGTTAAGGCAAAAAAAAACCTTATTTACCTTCAACTTCTATGTGTTCAGATGTGGGGCATACCTAAGTAGCTCCATGAATCTGGCCTCATACTCTGGCATCGTACGACCACCCTGTCATAAGGCGTTGAACTCATTAAGCTAGCGCTCAATGAATTTCACGGACAAGTACCTCTTAAGAAACCATTCTTTGAACAACTCCCTTGACACATCCTCGACAACAATTTTTAGTTGAGGTAGGAGCGTATTCCACCATAGAAGAGCACTCCCCTTCAATTGAAAGACCCCCATTTGGACTTTCATGTTGGAGGTGTAATCACGAAGTGCGAAGCACATCACCATGTTCTCCAACCATGCCTCAGCGGCTAAGTCATCCGTGGCACCCATGAAATCGATAAACTTCACCTTCTTTAGTTCTCTGTGTATGATAACACTACCAGTAGGAGTGCACTGTGAACCCTCATTGGGTACAGATGCTATGCCCTCATCTAGATCTAGTTGGTTAATCAAGGCCTCTGACATCCTCTGAGAGGACCTCATCATACCTACCACATCTCCCACAATAATTTGCTCCTACTCTATCACTTTTTTTTCTCCTTAGGGGTTAGACCCATATGGCATGGATACTATCAGAGGCATCATACCTCTTCCTCCAACACCACATCGCCTACTTCCATGACGTTTTCTAACCATGATTACCTGCATGGACAATTTTCAAATTTTAATTAGCAATACAATTTTAATCAAATGTTTAACACAGTGGAAGGCGTAATGGTCCAATGTCATAGGGTTGAACCCACTTCGATACCATATGTAACATCCCCTCTATTATGACAAAAGATAGTGGGTACAAAAGGAGGTAAATATTATTTTTTTTGAACAAACGTTAGGACAAGTTAAATGCATCAAAACAATTTGATAACTACACAATCAATTTCATCACAATCAACTGAAAGAAACATCACTATTATTCAATCAACCATATCACGAAAAAATAACATAAGGAAACTACCCACCCAATCTATATTGCAAGGTTAGGATCTCCAAGGCACATAATCAATGCTCAAGTCCAATATTCATCTGATTGATCTTGACCACTTAAGGTCTCAGGGCTGGTGACTGTTCTGAGGAACAAGGAGGTTTCTAAGTCCCATTACTCCAATCCTATTTCGCAATTCAAGACTAGATTGTCAATCATACTTAAGCATCAATTCTTCATCATGCAACAAAATAATCTACTCTACTTAAGCAGTATTTAAGCGCAACTGAGTAAAAGAATAATACATAAGGATTAATGAAACCATAAGATAATAAGTACAATATTAGTATCAGATAGAGATCTAATTCTAATCAGCATTATTACTTAAGACTTTTATTGTCTATTCATCATATCAATTATATATGGGGACTATGATAAGAATGCTATATAAATCACCTATTACCACTTAACAACCACCACTTAACAACCAATGGTTGATCTATTTGATAATTCTTACTTAATAAAGTATGATTTACAAATTCTCCACCACATTCCTTTATTGTTTACTCTAGAAAATATCCCTTTTTCATTCTAATTATGAATTGACAGTAAAAAAACTACTACTATAAATTTACATCTTACCATATAGTAACATGAAAACCTTAACTAGGTAATATGACCTACAAGAAAATAAGGTGAGTTTTAGTTTAAGCCGTTCATACGATAATCCACTAGGAGATTACAATGACCAACAGAGTATTAACATTAACTTAATCAAGATTTTTATTCTCCCCAAGTACAAATGGATTTAGAGCTTAGATATCCTTTATAAGAATTTAAAGAAAACCAAAATCGTATTTAAGCAATATATAAAGATTCCTATGTTACTTTACATATCCATTTATAAAAACTATAAAAACATTAAATCATAACAAGCAATATATTTAAACAATCTATAAAGATTCCTATGTTACTTTACATATCCATTTATAAAAACTATAAAAACATTAAATTATAACAAGCAATATGTAAAGATTCAAGGCTACTTTACATATCCATTTTAAAAGAAATATAAAAAGATCAAAACCCATAATTAAGAAATACATCACCCATAATTAAGAAATAAATCAGATTTCATATGCTAACTTACATATCCTTATATAAGGATTTTAAAAGAAGATAAAAAATCACTTCATGTTATATTACTAAGGTTGAAATGTAAACTTTGTTTAATAAGCTGAGTTTTAAATGGTGGAAATCTCTTTACATGGTGGGAACTTTTACATAAAATTTAGGCCAAAAAATTTACATAACTTCCTTTCACTAAACTTCCTTAAGAGTCATCAACAAGTCACTAAGGAACTGAACCCAGGTGAGGAGATTAACACTCAATTCTCCCAACCACCAGGGTTTTGGAATCCATTCTAGCCCTTGATCTGGCACGCTACACAATTTAGAGTCTGTTCCAATGCTTGATCCGGCCCGTTGCACAATCCAGAGTCTGTTTCAGTAAACAATAGAGGAACATCTTCTAGAACTCTTCACGCCCCAAGGAAACCTTCAAAACTCTAAGGAATAAACCCGGTCCACTACAGATACTGCCCAATCAAATACAATAACAAAATCTCACCCTTCTTGCTGTTAAACTCTGTGAATTACCATTATTAAACACATGAATAATTACGCCGAAAGGCGTATACCTATTGACAATGGGCAGATTTAACAGAGGTTTAGTGCTTAATAAGTTTTCTACAGACAGGATTAAATATGGCTAGAATATTCTTAGTAGTCACACAAAATAAATGGCTGTGATTTCAATCATTAACTTCCTAGCTATTATAAAGACATCCGTTTATGTGTTTACTTTTTTACATTTACCTAATCATATTTAAAAATTACTTTGATAGCTAACTGATTGCCACCTAAGTGATTAACAGAGATTATAATATTAACACCAATAAATGAAGCTCAACCGTTTATTTGTTAATCAATAATAAAATTTAATATATTGTTTTAAGGATTCTTTTCATCTTATCAATCTTTAGAAGTTGATCAGCCACAATTATGTGGCTGTGCTGTGCTAGTTAATTACAACTACCAACTAACTAGTAATGGGTAACAAGACTAGAATTATTTTTATATATACGTAAATAAAAAACGATTACAAGGGAAACAAACGGTGACACACTATGTGTTCCTTAGCAATATTGCGTAAAGGGTGAAGAGGGGATCTTCATAGACTTATCAGGAAGCAAGATATCCCCTTGACTTGAATTGTTAATTGTCGTCAATCAATTGAGAAAACTCAGATCTGATGTCCTCACCATCAATACAATGTGTCTAATAGGAATGTCACTAGATCTGTAATGTACCCCAAATTTATCAAAATAAAAAAATATATTATTAGGTGCATTAAACTCCTTATCTCTTCACTGCTTATTCAACGTAAATTCATTTTCATTACTTATTAAATATAATGCACACACTGTTCACTGTATTTTATCTTGAGGCTATAATATACATGCCATAACAATGATAATATTCCTATTATTGCGCATCATCATAAGTTGTTTACTTGAAAGAATAAACTTATATCTAAGTCTTAGCATACTCAGTTTTTGTAACCCTTATGGGGAACTTCATGCTTATCCAAATAAAATCCTACGTATGCAATTCTGAACATTTACCATTCTCTATATACATATATATAGTAGGTCAACTTAACATATGATAAAAATCCTTACTTGTTATATATACTTCCTATGTGTGTGTAGGGTAGGTCACAAGGACCATTGCCTATTATCAGTGTTACTAAAACCGCATTTATAGCATGATCCTTTACCACATGGAGTCTTAAACAAAACGTCAAACATATAAGCGATTAAATTTGATTCTTTGAAATCCATAAATCTTACATAAGTATCATATTCGTTGTAACCATAGTCGCGTACCATATACCCTTTTATAACCTTTCACTGTTAGAAGCTCGGAATGTAAAATCTGGTAAACCACCCCAAAAAAAATCATATTATAGCGCAAGGAAATTTAATTAAGTGAGCCAATGATAACGTTACCAAGGTGGTTAAGGGATTTTACTTGGGTTCTATAATTACACTATAGTTAAGCCCTATACCTAACAATATAACCATACTCGACTTCATGACCTGGCCTGGCATTGAATGCGAAATGGAAACCATGTTAATCGTGGTGTCAAGTCTGTCTGCAAAACATTTATCAACTAGTTTGTACCATTAAGAGGGGATTGTATCATATTGGTCTGTTAGGTGACCATGCCCAATGGGAGATCGCCATATCCCATTATTCACATGGCAAGGTACTATGTATTTCCCATCAGCTGTTACTCTGCATTTGCAAAGGTTTCGGGTCACTACTGTATTGTTTCCTTTCATCTCTAAAATTTTTCGAAAACCCCTACCCTTGTATTGTATGCGTCCAACGTTAACCTTGAAATGATTTCTCTGTATGTAAGGCTAGTGACTTGGAGTGGACCTCAATCTGAGCAGAAAAAAGGGAGGGCGCACACTAGTCGGATTTCTACCGAAGCAAGGTAAGACAAAACTCTCTTTTGTTCCTTTCGATACCCTGTGACTCTTGGATAACGTACTCGCATCTAGCCACTATATATGTTCCTCTCTACTCTTTTGGTTTTGAAGTTCTTGGATATGGTTTATATTATATCTCAGTTTGACTGGTACCCTTCAAATCTTTACGGTTTTTGTCCTAATTTCATTTTATTTTTTTGTGCAAAGTTTCATAGTTTTACACCCTATGATAGGTACTTTACCACTGTGAGAATTCGTAGTAAGTCATGAAAACCTTATGTATTAGAATCCAAAGTGAAAATACCCGTAAGAGTATGAACCATTTTTCTAAACCCTAACAGAGTCACGCTCGGTGTATTTTTAGTTATCGGATTGCATAAATGAGCTCTGTGCAGAGTTTTCCCTCTATGGGGTTTATCGAATGTACTTCTGATTGTTTAAATGTTTTAATTATATTTAATTTATTGTTTGAAACCTTTAAGCGACAAAGTATAATCCTCAGTTACCATAACTAATGATGGGACCATGTCTTCTTTTGTGAGGGTACCCATCAACCATTCTTGGGTCCACTCATCCCCTTTGTATTGTGGATGGATCATCACTCGAGCACTAGAAGTGAATTGTTCACATGTTGAGATAAGCTAAGTATTCTCTCCTCTCTTTTATTATTAATTTCACTAAATTTTTCGTAACATAGTTATTGAGTCTATCGTATTCTCCCTTGCAGGTTTATACAAAATCGATGGGAGCGAATCAAGGAACACCTTCATGCTCAGAAAGGTATTCAAGTTCTGGTCTGGCACATAGACATAGCTTCATAGATTCTATCTACTAGTGGTACATGAGTCCTTACTCTAGGGAACTCCATTGCAATGAATTTTTATCCAGGTTCTCATGGATTATCTAGGTTGCAAATTATATTTTTCAAATGAATATACAAATTGTAGAAAAACCATTTTGAACATTAATCGATTAAGGGTACAACTACTGTAGCATGCTTTGGTAGACTATTAAGTCACTACTGATATGCAGTTGTATACATCAGGAACATGTAATTTTTTTATTGAAAATGACTGTTATTTGATTTATCTAATTTTTGTGGTACATGTACAGACTCTGAAATGATATTATACATACATGCATACATACATACATACATATATACACAGTTATCTTTTGTAGACGCATGTACTCACTTAAAAATTACCAGAAAACTACAGTAGTTCTAACATTATTTATGCCTGATTAAACATATACATATATTACTATCTATACATGTATAACCCGATTTCATTAGCGATTATAAATTACAATAGATTTACTATCTCTACTCTGTGTGTATATTCAACATGTAAAATAATTATCACATAACCATCTCATTCTTATCAGCTAATAATCAACAAAATATTTAACAAGAGAACAAGTAGAGGTACATATTTGAATAAGATGTTGCGACACAAATGGAACATCCAAGTTCCACCCAACCGTAGAACAAAACAATCAAGTTAATTGCTTCATTCACCCCCTATTCTGACTATGATTCCATAAGGGCGAATTGAAATGATCCTCCTTTTCTACAATACTCTTTTCAGATCAGAAAATTCCGTTGCCTCACACTAAACAATGTTCATAACAACAAGTAGTACCTTTTCTAAAACATACTAAGCAATGTCCTCCCTCCTCCATATGTTGTATATGATGAGCATCTTGTGCCTAGGTATTTCTTTCCCTCCTCGGGAATTTTTTCAACTTAGAAATCACTGATTTCAGGGGCTGCTAGTGATCAAATTCCTCATTTTCCACTTGTAAAAATCATCCCTGAGGTAACTCAAGTTTGTTCCCCACTCATGGAGTCATGGTCAGTTGTTTTCAACTTGGTATTTACATTTTTCTGCCATCATTTAATATATAAAAAAATTTGTCTTTTACATGTGTCACAAACAAAGAGTTAGTTGGGAAAATTAAATCTTTTCCCAACAGTCATAAATAATTAATTACAATAATCAAATTCCAAATTCGGATTTTCCATAAATGGCAAAAGTGCAACAACAGAAGGACCAACTTTCCGGTTACAAGTCAAGCGAGTGGGCAAGGTTTTGATGTCTACAGCCGAGATCCATCCACGGAGCAGATCAACGGTCATCGAGATCTCGAGGTTACCAAGTTACCCGACTTGTAGCACCAGAGAAAGCCCTTATATTTCAAGGTTGAATCTGGGTTGTCCGATCTAACTAGGAAAGGTGGCAGCCTGTCGACATATCGCGGATTGGCGTTTCGGGGAGCAGGGAGCCCTTAGCTCATTTCACTTGGAAGTACCTATCAACGAAACACCGAAAGCGCCTTTGGTGACGAGCCCATGGTGTCAGCCCTGGGTCATATCAAGCGAGCCTGCAAACGAGGGCGGCTCCCTTGTAAATATCGAATGCCCCCTCATCCGTTCATCCTAAGGACGCGTGTCGCGAGATCCGACCGCGTCGGCGTTTCGGCGATCGGGAGTTCGTGGGGTGAGAGTTTCATGTTGTTCAACATCGCGAAACCCCGGACCCCGATAGCGCCGAAAGCATAGAAAGTGGGGCTCGGGGTATCACGAAGTGTTTTCAGTTGTCCATCTAGAAGGGACACCTGGCATCATGTAGATCCATCTCTGCGCTTTTCCCATCGCGACTCCAACACGCAAAGAGTAGCTCCGTTGTTTTCCGATGCGCGAGGTGTCGGGAGAATCCTCGACCCAGGCCCAAGGCATCGCCGGGAGAAGTAAGAACCGTCAGATCTAGAAGGACGCGTGGTGCCAGATTAGGCCGTCTCGTCATATCGCTCATCGCAATTTCAATCAACAAAGGTTAGCCCTTTCATATTCGTGAACGCCGAAAGCATATGTTCACAGCCCATGGTCACTTGGAGAGAGGAAGGAGCTGCATAAAGAAGGCCAAAAGCACCAAGTTCAGTTGTAGAGGGGATCATCACGGTCTCCAGGCGCCATCGTGTTAGCGACATTTCTGGTAAGGTGGGTTAGAATGCAAAAGAGTGGGTTGAGAACCCACTTACCCTAAGTACCGGACTCAAAATGAACCTGGGGTAAGCGACAAGAAAATCTGGACGACAGGTATCCGCGCACCCAGATCAACGACGTACATGGAATTCCGGAGCCCCCCCCGACTTTCTACCTTTAAGTGGAGGGGGGGGTCCGAAATTAGGGGGCATCTCTCCGACGAATGCGATTGGAGCGCCTGGNCCCCCCCCCCCCCGCCTTTCTACCTTTAAGCGGAGGGGTGGGGTCCGGAATCTAGGACACATCTCTCCAATGGCTAAGATCATAGCGCCCGGATCAATGACGCACAGGCAATCCGGACATCCTTTGTCTTTCTGCGTTTAATCAGCATGGGGCCCCCTTTCTTGTCGTGTCATCTTGCCATATGTTCTCCTCCTGACCATGTAATGAGGCTCGCTCCCTTTTAGCTCCTTCCTCATCCTCCGACATCTGTCTGTCTCCCCTCTTCTGGTCTGTGTGGTCCCTTCCCCATCTCATCCTCCACTCACCACCCGCCATATGTTTTCCTCTGTAACCTCTCACACACCTCATCACTTCATATCTCACCCTCCTAGTCTTGGTGCCACCACTCCCATTATGCACCCCCATCCTTCGCGTTGGCCTCCACACCTATTCATCAGGCCGTTCAGCTAATCCAGATGGCAGCGTGGAGGGTCTTCCACGTCCCAAAGGTGCCGAGTTCGTCGGGCCATCCTCAATCCCAATGAAGAAGTTATTCAAGTAGTTGGTGGTGGTTAGACATCGCCTTCTCCATAATGGGAAAGTCCGCCGATGAATTAAAGGCACGTCGATTTGCCCACGGAACTGTCAGGATTTCGATTGCGCTATCGTAGTTTCACGACCATTCAGAGATGGTATCCGCAGATTGTCAGAAGCCATGCAGACGTAATGTGTTTAATGCTGCATCTCGATTTTGTTGTTGTTGTTTTCTTGAGTATATGAAGGAATTTTCACCACTTTTGTATCTATCGATGGTAGAGCAGAGCTCCCTACTGTAAAGTTTTAACATATATTCTAGTTTGTTGGATATGCATCTGTATATGAGATATCTTGTTTTATGACATACAGTTCTTCTTACTCCGTCTAATTTTCATCTTATGTTAAGAGGGTTCGTGAACGAATGACTCGCGTGAATTGTTGCAGTTTTGTTATGATAAAGGATTTATTATTACATAATTGTATCCTCTGGCTCTGCGTTTGAATGCAAGTCGATCTTCTGTTTAAATTCCTTCTTCTACAATCTATTAGAATATTGTTGTTTATAACAGACCTCTGTTTTTCGCTTGTACAAGTCTTCCTCCTATTCACCCTTTACTACAACTCACTGTCTAAAATTTATGCAAGACCTCACTTGCTCATGCATACCTGGCTTGGTTTCAGAGTTGGAACACTATTGTTCTGAGTTTCCCTCCATTCGATCACCCATCTATAAAAAACCGTTACATAAAACTGATGGGCGTCGGGCTCTACTCCTGCTAGCAATCCAGGAGTGACTTCCGTCGCCAACATTTTTGGCGCCGTTGCCGGGGACGAAGTTGAATATTTTCCCCGGGATTGAACGACAATGATTAGCTGATACTGAAGGTGCATCATATATCAGAATTATCAAGATTGTTGTTGTGCACCTAGCGACTCCATTGTGACGAGTCCGCTGGGGAAAACCTTCTCTATTAATTGTGGCTTTCAGAGGCAGACACACGCGGTCTCATCCATAACTTCCCCTAGCTACACATGAAGCCGATCCAGAGGTGGTTCTCAGAAAAGGAAAGGCCCCTGAAGAAGGAGCTTCCACCGCCGAAACATGTAATCCGCCATCTCCTTCTGTAAGAACTCCGTTTTCTCCTCCTCAGTTTCTTAATAGACCTCCTTCAGAAGTTTCCCATTTCCTGAATTTTGGGAGTGTTCCTGCTGAGTTTTCCCCTCCTGGTCTGGGATTGGAGGGAGAAATCCTTATCACTCCCCTCTCCTCTGAATATGTACCTTGGCATAGACCCAGGACCATAGAATATTTCCCCACTCCTGCACAAGGAGGAGCCACTCCTGCACAAGGAGGAGCACCTCATGACTTGAACTCGTTAGCTTACTCCTTAAATCCTCTCTTGTTTCCCACTCCCATTAAGAACTTATCCCTAGTATCCAAGTTCCGAGTTCCTTCTCCTCTGAGTTCCCCTTTACATAAAATCCATATGGCCGGAGAAAATCCCCCTATGACCGAAATGGAGGCCATCATAGCCTCTAGGTATGCTCCTCTTGTATTACCACAACTTCTCAATTCCCTCCCACCAGACGGATACCTAAAGCAGTTGCCCAAGTATACAGGCAAGGGGGACATAGCTATTGAATAACACCTAGCAGTGTTTTATACTTTCGCAGATGATAATGTTATCATGCACACAGACGTATGGATGAGGATTTTTGTCCATAGTCTCCAAGGAGAGGCTAGAAAGTGGTTCAAGGCCCTGCCTCCTGGATCTATTGATGGAATCGAAGCTTTAGATAGTACCTTTTTGAGACAGTGGGGAGATAAAAAAAAATTCATGTATTACATGACAGAGTTTGGGTCGTTGAAGAGAAAGGAAGGAGAGTCTGTCTCCGACTTCTCCAAGAGATTTAATAAAATGTACAACAATATCCTTGCTGAGATAAACCCCTCCAAAGCCTCTACAAAGATCACTTACTCCTGCGCTTTTGATCCTGAATTCTGCCTACTGCTAAGGGAGAGAAGGTCTACTACACTAGCCCACATGCAGGATGCGGCCGTGGAGGTAGAATCTAACATATTGGCTGTCAACCGACTCAGGAACGTAGGTAATAGAAATATGTCCAAGAACAAGCATGAAGCTTCCTCATCCAGTTCCTCTCCTCTACCCCATCAGATAGATGAGACAGCTAAAGCACTAAAATCTCTTTCTGCCAAGATAGAAAGGTGGGAATTAGAGGGGAAGCCCATGTACAAAAATCCCCAGAACACTGATAGTAGAGGTTTCAAACGACCTACTAACAATATGCCTCAGGTTTTCCCAAGGGAACAAAGGGGAAAAGACATAGAATATCAAAGGGTTCAAACCCCCCTCCAAAACAACCTAGTTGATCATGAGGAAAGAGAGGAGATCGACGAGTTTGGCCCTGAAATTCACTGTATTGAAGAAACTCCCCCTTTTCCCCATTTGATGCAGTCCGCATATGAAGAATCCCTGATGAGTGCTCAAATTCATGAGTTGGGGAAAGAACAAAGGGCCGGTCACACTTCTAACAGATATAATATTAGATCGAGAAGGAAAGAAGGAGACTTTGACAGCTCAGACCAGCCTCTCATAGCAGAAAAACCTACTAGATCTGCAGCAGCCGCTACTAAAAATAAAAGAGCTCAGAGCACTTTGCCAGTAGTCAAAGAACCCATCACCGAGGAAAGGGAAGCTCCTAAGCCCATTCCATCCTTTAATTTTGAACATGAAATTCAAAAGATCAGGATCCTTGTCCCCCTCTCAGAGCTAGTTAAAACAAAGATTTAAAAAGATCCCTCTCCAAGCTGCTACAATCTGAGTACCCCCAGACCCCCTCTGACTCAGTAAACCTTCAAGATGAGAAGTCGGCCATCATCTTAGGCCCTATGGTAGAAGACAGAGATGACTCATGCCCCTCCTTCTACACATCCCTGAACATACATGATAAAGTGCTACATAACTGCCTCATGGATTCAGGGGCTTCCATTAACCTTATGCCAAAAATAGTCATGGAAGAATTGGGACTGGAGGTGACAAGAACTTATCATGATTTATATTCTTTCGATTCAAGGAGAGTGCAGTGTCTAGGAGTCATCAAAGACCTAGTGGTTTCCCTATTTCAGCTGCCCATGAAAAGTGTGGTCGTGGATATTGTGGTAGCCGACGTTCCCCCCAAATTTGGTATTCTATTGTCTAGATCGTGGATTAAAAAACTTGGAGGGACACTACAGATGGATCTCACATACGCCACCATTCCGGTCTTCTGAGGGGAACAAAGGAGATTATACAGATAATCCCAACTAGCCTATATTGTCAGTGACGAAGTAGACCCTACCAATCACCCCATCTTTGCACTTGACACCGACTTGGGGTCTAATTTGTTGCAGCTTACCGATGACCCTGAAATCCCTTTACAGAGAAGAAAAATGCCCATTCTTAATCAGGAGATGCCCCCTCTAACCGCCTATGTTTCAAAAATGTTCTTCGATGGAGCTTCCTCTGAAATGGGCGCAGGAGCTGGAGTGATTTTCATATCGCCCTGTCAAGAGACTATGTCTCTATCATATAAGATGGAATTTCAAACCACCAACAATGTGGCAGAGTATGAAGCTCTTGTTCTAGGTATGACAACTGCAAAGGAAATGTGAATAAAGGAGATGGTCGTGTTCGGAGATGCAGAATTGATTATCCAACAGGTCAGGAATGTTTATCGGGCCAAGCATCCTCGACTCAGGAGTTACAGAAACGAGGTATGGGACCTGATTGATAATTTTTTCTCAGCTTTGAATATTACTTTTGTCCCGAGGGAATACAATACCTCGGCCGACTCCTTAGCGGTTTTGGCTAGTCTATTCAAGGACCGTTTGTCACCGAAGATCCACAGTGAGGTCGAAGTAAGATACAGGCCCTTTGTACCGGACAATGTCAAACACTGGAAGGTGTTCGAAGATGATCCAGAAATTGAAAGGTTTCTACAATCCGTGGACGAATTTTCTACGTTGCACATTGACCAGGATCCTGACCTGGAAGGTGACCCTCGTCCTGAGGAGTTTTTAAATAAAATCGCTAATCATCAGATCATTCAGCTTCCGAGCAATCAAATTCCGAGAGGACTTGTCCCTTTAGAAAGATTGTTCGATGGGAATGATGTGCCAGTAAAGGGCAAGGTCTCAAATGAGGATGCCGATAGAACTGAATGCAAAATTGGTTCACAGGAGGAGCCTAGATTCGTCAAATTGTCAAGCAGTTTGACCAGAGAATAGAAGGTTGAATATACTGAGTTGCTAAAAGAGTTTTCTGATGTGTTTGCATGGACGTACGGAGACCTCAAGACCTATGACACATCTGTCATTGATTACAAGATCCCACTAAAGGAAGGGGCTAAACCATTTAGATAGAAGATGAGACAGATAAATCCCATGTTGCTACCTGTCATGGAGAAAGAAGTGAAGAAATTGTTAGATGCCCAAATTTTTGTCCCCTTGAGATATTCTGAATGGGTGGCCAATTTGGTCCTAGTAAGGAAGAAGAGTGGAGAAATCAGATTCTGTGTGGATTTCAGGAATCTCAACAGAAGCTCAAAGAAAGACAATTACCCCCTACATAAGATGGAACACATACTACATAGGGTAATTGGTGCATCCAGGATATCCATGATCGATGGGTTTTCTGGCTATAACCATATATCGGTCATGCCTGAGGACAGGGAGAAGACAACCTTCACCACTCCTTGGGGCACATTCATGTATGCCAAAATGTCATTCGGGCTAGTGAATGCAGGAGAAACATTTCAGCGAGCCATGGATATAGCCTTCATCGGAGAAAAAGACCAGTTTGTAGTGATCTACCTAGATGACATCACGGTCTTCTCCAGGTCTGATAAGGAGCACCGCTGCCACTTAAGGAGATTTTTCTTGAAGTGCCAGAGATTTGGTCTTTCTCTGAATCCCAAGAAGTCCCTATTTGCTATGCAGGAAGGGAAGGTATTGGGACATATAGTATCGGTAGAGGGAGTGAGAATTGATCCCAGCAGGGTGGAGGGAATTCAAGCCTTGTCACTTCCCAGGTCTAAAAAAGAGGTTCGGGCCTTTTTGGGGAAAATTAATTTTCTAAGGGGTTTTGTCTCGAATTTTTCCGAGCTAGTGAAACACATCACGACCATGCTTAGGAAGGAAAATGAAGTGAAATGGACCGATGAGCCCAGGGCCTCTTTTGAAAAAATAAAAAGGGCATTGACTGAGGCACCTGTGCTTATCAGTCCTGACTATTCCAAAGAGTTCCTAATTTTCTCCTTTGCTTCTTTTTATACAGTGGCGGCGGTCATATTGCAGAAAAATGAGGAAGGGTGTGAGCAACCCATCGCCTTATTCAGTAGGGCATTAAGAGATGCAGAGATTAGGTATGAAATCATGGAGAAGCAGGCCTATGCCTTAGTGAAAGCTCTTAAAGCTTTCAGATTCTATGTCTTGCATTCAAAAGTAACAACATATGTTCCTTCAGCTTCCGTGAAGGACATCCTTGTGCAGCCCGGCGTAGATGGGAAAAGAGGCCGATGGATCGCTAAAATTCTAGAATTTGACTTAGAAATAAAACCCACCAAGTTGGTTAAGGGGCAAGGTTTAGCTAAGCTACTGGTTGAACCCAACTGCGAAGCCTTGGGAGTTAGTTTCATCAATACTCGCCTAGGATCTCAGCAAGTTGAATCACCCAACCAATGCTCTCAAGATGGCTTATCGCTGGCAGAATGTGCCTGGTATCGTGACATTCTTTATTTTCTGCAGGAGTTGAAGCCCCCCAATGGAATAGGAAAAAGTAAAGCGAGGGATCATAAGCTCAAGGCGGTTAGGTATTGCCTCATTGACCAAACCTTGTACTGGAAAGACCCTCTAGGGGTATTTATGAGATGCCTGGACCCGCAAGAGGCCCAAAAGGTTACATTTGATTTTCATAGCGGCCTTTGCGAAGGTCATCATTTCTGGAAGACCACAACCCACAAGATACTCCGAACTAGGTATTACTGGCCCACTTTATTCCCCAATGTTTGCAGGGAGATCATATCTTGCACCAAATGTCAAAAGTTCTTAGGAAAACAATAGCTCAAATCGCTGCCATTGAAGCCTATAGTATCTCCAGCCCCTTTTCAGCAGTGGGGGTTGGACTTCATTGGAGAAATTCATCCTCCCTCAAGTGGTCAACACAAATGGATTCTGACAGCAACAGATTATTTCACCAAGTGGATAGAAGAAGTCCCCACTAGAAGCACATCACACAAAGTAGTTATCACCTTCCTGGAGGATATCATAGCTATATTTGGATGTCCCATTAGGATCGTCACCGATAACACTTCTTATTTTAGGTCTGAGCCTCTAATTAAGTTCTGTGAACAGTTCTAGATATCACTAGTTCACTCCATCCCCTACTATCCTCAAGGCAACGATTTAGCAGATTCCTCCAACAAAATCCTGATAAGGATCATTAAAAGAATATTGGAGGACAACAAAAGGGCCTGGGATTCAAAGTTGAAATTTTTTCTGTGGGCCGATCGTGTCACAACGAAGAAGTCTCTGGGCACTTCGCCATTTCAACTAGTCTACAGAGCAGAGGCGGGTTTCCCTACCCAGCTCGCCTTACCTGTGGCGAAGTTCTTTCAAGACTACGAGGGAGAACCAGATCATATGATCATAAGAATTCATCAGATAGTGGAAGGGCAGCAGATCAGAGAACAAGTGAGGGACACAGCTTACAGTCATCAGCAGAAGATCAAGCAGGATTTTGACAGGAAGGTCATGAAAAATGAGTTCAAGATCGGGGATTTGGTATTTAAGTGGGACACAACCAGACAGGATAAAGGCAAGAAAAGAAAGTTTGACGCCCTCTAGATCGGCCCCTTCAAAATATCTAATATTTTCTCCAACAACACATATGGGTTGCAGGATCTGGAGGGTGAAGGGGTTTTCAACAGCCTAGTTAATGGGCATTTTCTGAAGAAATGTTTTATTTCAGCCTCAGGTGGCTCCTTTGTTTGTAAATATTGTCCTTTAGTTCTTTGTTTAGTTTCTTTTTGTGTGTTTACGGCCTAATAAGTGACTCCATAGCCCAATAACAAGGCACTGAAGTTGCGTAAGGAGTTCTTAGAGAATCGTAGGGGCGACTCTATCCCCCATGGAGCCTAATGTTGGCGATTATTTTTTTCATTAGGCGCAGAAGCACCTAGGACTGTAGATTGCACGCTCAATGCCCAAGTGCAGCAGCGGAAGGACCAACTTTCCGGTTACAAGTCAAGCGAGTGGGCAAGGTTTTGATGTCTACAGCCGAGATCCATCCACGGAGCAGATCAACGGTCATCGGGATCTCGGGGTTACCAAGTTACCCGACTTGTAGCACCAGAGAAAGACCTTATATTTCAAGGTTGAATCTGGGTCGTCCGATCTAACTAGGAAAGGTGGCAGCCTGTCGGCATATTGCGGATCAGGGTTTCGGAGAGCAGGGAGCCCTTAGCTCATTTCACTTGGAAGTACTGATCAACGAAACGCCAAAAGCGCCTTTGGTGACGAGCCCATGGTCTCAGCTTTGGGTCATATCAAGCGAGCCTGCAAACGAGGGCGGCTCCCTTGTAAATATCAAATGCCCCCTCGTTCGTTCATCCTAAGGACGCGTGTCGCAAGATCCGGTTGCGTCAGTGTTTCGGCGATCGGGAGTTCATGGGGTGAGAGTTTCATGTTGTTCAAAATCATGAAACACCGAACCCCGATAGTGCCGAAAGCATAAAAAGT
This sequence comes from Picea engelmannii, assembly GCA_009831015.1. Lineage (NCBI taxonomy): Eukaryota > Viridiplantae > Streptophyta > Pinopsida > Pinales > Pinaceae > Picea > Picea engelmannii. The sequence goes on along the minus strand of ML792296.1, from coordinate 730,970 downwards.
GGGGCCCGCGGTATCACGAACTATTTTTAGCCATCCATCCAGAAGGGACACCTGGAAGCAAGTAGAGCCATCTCTGTGCTTCGCCCATCACGACTCCAACACGCAAAGAGCAGCTCCTTTATTTTTCGATGCACGAGGTGTCGGGAGAATCCCAGACCAGGGCCCATGGCATCGCTGGGAGAAGTAAGAACCGTCAGATCTAGAAGGACGCGTGGTGCCAGATTAAGCTGTCTCGGCATATCGCTCATCGCGATTTCAATCAGCAAAGGTCAGCCCTTTCATATTCACAAACGTCAAAAGCATATGGTCATAGCCCATGGTCACTTGGAGAGAGGAAGGAACTGCATAAAGAAGGCCAAAGGTGCCAAGTTGAGTTGCAGAGGGGATCATCATGGTCTCCAGGCTCCATCGTGTTAGTGACATTTCTGGTAAGGTGGGTTAGAATGAAAAAGAGTGGGTTGAGAACCCACTTACCCTAAGTACCAGACTCAAAATGTCCCTATGGTAAGCGACAATCAAATCTGGACGGCAGGTATCCGTGCACCCAGTTCAACGGCGTACATGGAATTTCGGAGCCCCCCCGACTTTCTACCTTTAAGCGGAGGGGGGGGTCCAGAATCAGGGGGGCATCTCTCCAACGACTATGATTACAGCACCTGGATCAACGGCATGTGAGGTGATTCTGGACCTCCCCCGCCTTTCTACCTTTAAGAGGAGGGGGGGTTTGGAAGCTAGGACGCATCTCTCCAATGGCTAAGATCATAGCGCCCAGATCAACGATGCACAGGCAATCCGAACATCCTTTGTCTTTCTACGTTTAATCAGCGTGGGGCCCCCTTTCTTGTCGTGTCATCTTGCCATCTGTTCTCCTCCTGACCATATAATGAGGCTCGCTCCCTTTTATCCCCTAACTCATCCTCCGACATATGTTTGTCTCCCCTCTTCTGGTCCGTGTGGTCCCTTCCCCATCTCATCATCCACTCACCACCCGCCATATGTTTTCCCCTGTAACCTCTCACACACCTCATCACTTCGTATCTCACCCTCCTAGTCTTGGTGCCACCACTCCCATTATGCACCCCCATCCTTCGTGTTGGCCTCCACACCTATTCATCATGCCATTCAGCTAATCCAGGTGGCAGCACAGAGGGTCTTCCACATCCCAAAGGTGCCGAGTTGGTCGGGCCATCCTCAATCCCAATGAAGCAGTTATTTAAGTAGTTGGTGGTGGTTAGACATCGCCTCCGCCATAATGGGAAATTCCGATGACGAATTAAAGGCACGTCGATTCGCCCACGAAACTGTCAGGAGTTCGATTGCATCTGTCGTAGTTGCACGATCATTCAGAGACAACAGCTGCAGATTGTCAGAAGCCATGCAAACGCAATGTGTTTGATGCAGCATCTCGATTTTGCTGTTGTTTTTTTCTTGAGTACATGAAGGCGTTTTCGCCATTTTTGTATCTATCGATGGTAGAGAAGAGCTCCCTACTGTAAAGTTTTAACAGATATTCTAGTTTGCTGGATATGCATTTGTATATGAAATATCTTGTTTTATGATAGACAGTTTTTCTTACTCCATCTAATTTTCATCTTATGTTAAGAGCATTCGTGAACGACTGACTCGCGTGAATTGTTGCAGTTCTGTTATTATAAATGATTTATTATTACATAATTGTGTCCTCTGGCTCTGCGTTTGAATGCAAGCCGATGTTGTGTTTAAATGCCTTCTTCTACAGTCTGTTAGAAGCCTATTGTTTATAACAGACCTCCGTTTTTTGCTTGTACAAGTCTTCCTCCTATTCACCCTTTGCTACAGCTCACTGTCTAAAATTTACGCAAGACCTCACTTGCTCATGCATACTTGTCTTGGTTTCAGAGTTGGAACGCTATTGTTCTGAGTTTCCCTCCATTTGATCACCCATCTATAAACAACTGTGACATAAAACTGATGGGTGTCGGGCTCTGCTTCTGCTAGCAATCCAGGAGTGACTTCCGTCACCAACATTTCTAGCGCTGTTGCCAGGGACGAAGTTGAATATTTTCCCCGGGATTGAACGAAAACGATTAGCTGATACTGAAGGTGCATCAGATATCAGAATTATCAAGATTGTTGTTATGCACCTGGTGACTCCATTGTGACGACTCCACTGGGGAAAACCTGCTCTATTAATTGTGGCTTTCAGAGGCAGACACACGCTGTCTCATCCACAGTTGCCCCTAGCTACACCTGAAGCTGATCCAGAGGTGGTTCTCAGAAAAGGAAAGGCCCCTGAAGAAGGAGATTCCACCGCCGAAACAGGTAATCCGCCATCTCCTTTTGTAAGAACTTCGTTTTCTCCTCCTCAGTTTCTTAATAGACCTCCTTCAGAAGTTTCTCGTTTCCTGAATTTTGGGAGTGTTCCTGCTGAGATTTCCCCTCTTGGTCTGGGATTAGAGGGAGAAATCCTTGTCACTCCCCTCTCCTCTGAAGCTGTACCTTGGCATAGACCCAGGACCATAGAATATTTCCCCACTCTTGCACAAGGAGGAGCACCTCCTGACTTGAACTCGTTAGCTTTCTCCTTAAATACTCTCTTGTTTCCCACTCCCATTAAGAAATTATCCCTAGTATCCAAGTTCCAAGTTCCTTCTCCTCCGAGTTCCCCTTTACATAAAATCCATATGGCCGGAGAAAATCCCCCTATGACCGCAATGGAGACCATCATAGCCGCTAGGTATGCTCCTCTTGTATTACCACAGCTTCTCAATGCCCTCCCACCAGGCGAATACCTAAAGCAGCTGCCCAAGTATACAGGCGAGGGGGACATAGCTGCTGAAGAACACCTAACATCCTTTTATACTATCACGGATGATATTGTTATCATGCACGCAGACGTATGGATGGGGATTTTTGTCCATACTCTCCAAGGAGAGGCTAGAAAGTGGTTCAAGGCCCTGCCTCCTGGATCTATTGATGGAATCGAAGCTTTAGATAGTACCTTTTTGAGACAGTGGGGAGATAAAAAAGATTTCATGTATTACATGACAGAGTTTGGGTCGTTGAAGAGAAAGGAAGGAGAGTTTGTCTCTAACTTCTCCAAGAGATTTAATAAAATGTACAACAAGATCCCTGCTGAGATAAAACCCTCTGAAGCCTCTACAAAGATCACTTACTCCAGCTCTTTTGATCCTGACTTCTACCTACTGCTAAGGGAGAGAAGGGATACTACACTGGCCCACATGCAGGATGCGGCTGTGGAGGTAGAATCTAACATATTGGCTGTCAACTGACTCAGGAACGCAGGTGATAGAAATACGTCCAAGAATAGGCTTGAATCTTCCTCATCCAGTTCCTCTCCCCTGCCCCATCAGACAGATGAGACAGCTAGAGAACTAAAATCACTTTCTGCCAAGATAGAAAGGTGGGAATTAGAGGGGAAGCCCATGTACAGAAATCCCCAGAACACTGACAGTAGAGGTTTCAGACGACCTACTAACAATATGCCTCAGGTTTTCCCAAGGGAACAAAGGGGAAAAGACAGAGAAGATCAAAGGGTTCAAACCCCCTCCAAAACAACCTAGTTGATAATGAGGAAAGAGAGGAGATCGACGAGTTTGGCCCTGAAATTCACTGTATTGAAGAAACTCCCCCTTTTCCCCATTTGACGTAGTCCGCATATGAAGAATCCCTAATGAGTGCTCAAATTCATGAGTTGGGGAAAGAACAAAGGGCCGGTCACACTTCTAACAGATATAATCTCAGATCGATAAGGAAAGAAGGATACTTTGACAGCTCAGACCATCTTCTCATAGCAGAAAAACCTACTAGATCTGCAGCAGCCGCTACTAAAGATAAAAGAGCTCAGAGTGCTTTGTCAGTAGTCAAAGAACCCATCACCGAGGAAAGGGAAGATCCTAAGCCCATTCCATCCTTTAATTTTGAACATGAAATTCAAAATATTAGGATCCTCGTCCCCCTCTCAGAGCTAGTTAAAAATGAAGATTTTAAAAGATCCCTCTCCAAGCTGCTACAATCTGAGTACCCCCAGCCCCCCTCTGACTCAGTAAACCTTCAAGATGAGAATCCAACCATCATATTAGGCCCTACGGTAGAAGATAGAGATGACTCATCCCCCCCCTTCTACACATCCCTGAACATACATGATAAAGTGCTGCATAACTACCTCATGGATTTAGGGGCTTCCCATAACCTTATGCCAAAAATAGTCATGGAAGAATTGGAACTGGAGGTGAAAATAACTTATTATTATTTATATTCTTTCGATTCAAGGAGAGTGCAGTGTCTAGGAGTCATCAAAGACCTGGTGGTTTCCGTGTTTCAGCTTCCCATGAAAAGTGTGGTCATGGATATTGTGGTAGCCGACGTTCCCCCCAAATTTGGTATGCTATTGTCTAGATCGTAGATTAAAAAACTTGGAGGGACACTACAGATGGATCTCACATATGCCACCATTCCGGTCTTCGGAGGGGAACAAAGGAGATTATACAAAGAAGCCCAGCTAGACTATATTTTCAGTGATGAAGCAGACCCTACCAATCACCCCATCTTTGCACTTGACACTGACTTGGGGTCTAGTTTGTTGCAGCTTACCGATGCCCCTGAAAGGCCTTTACAGAGTAGAAAAATGCCCATTCTTAATCAAGAGATGCTCCCTCTAACTGCCTCTATTTGGAAAATGTTCTTCGATGGAGCTTCCTCTGAAATGGGCGCAGGAGCTGGAGTGATTTTCATATCGCCTTGTCAAGACACTATATCTCTGTCATATAAGATGGAATTTGAAACCACCAACAATGTGGCAGAGTATGAAGCTCTTGTTCTAGGTATGAGAGCTGCAAAGGAAATGGGAATAAAGGAGATGGCCATGTTCAGAGACGCGAAATTGATTATGCAGCAGGTCAGGAATGTTTATCGGGCCAAGCATCCTCGGCTCAAGAGTTACAAAAATGAGGTATGGGACCTGATTGATAATTTTTTCTCAGCTTTCAATATTACTTTTTTCTCGAGGGAAGACAATACCTCGGCCGACTCCTTAGCGGTTTCGGCTAGTATGTTGAAGGACCCTTTGCCGCCGAAGATCCACGGTGAGGTCGAAGTAAGATACAGGCCCTTTGTACTGGACAATGTCAAACACTGGAAGGTGTTCGAAGATGATCCAGAAATTGAAAGCTTTCTACAATCTGTGGACGAATTTTCTGCGTTGCATATTGACCAGGATCCTGACCTAAAAGGTGACCCTCGTCCTGAGGAGTTTTTAAATAAAATCGCTAATCATCAGATCATTCAGCTGCCCAACAATCACATTCCGAGAGGACTTGTCCCTTTAGAAAGATTGTTCGATGGGAATGATGTGCCAGTAAAGGGCAAGGTCTCAAATGAGGATGCCGATACAACCGAATACAACATTGGTTCACAGGAGGAGCCTAGATTCGTCAAATTGTCAAGCAGTTTGACCAGAGAACAGAAGGCCGAATATACTGAGTTGATAAAAGAGTTTGTTGATGTGTTTGCATGGATGTATGAAGACCTCAAGACCTATGACACATCTGTCATTGAGCACAAGATCCCACTAAAGGAAGGGGCTAAACCATTTAGACAGAAGCTGAGACAGATAAATCCCATGTTGTTACCTGTCATGGAGAAAGAAGTGAAGAAATTGTTAGATGCCCAAATTATTGTCCCCTTGAGATATTTTGAATGGGTGGCCAATTTGGTCCCAGTAAGGAAGAAGAATGGAGAAATCAGACTCTGTGTTGATTTTAGGAATCTCAATAGAATCTCAAAGAAAGACAATTACCCCCTACCTAAGATGGAACACATACTGCAAAGGGTAATTGGTGTATCCAGGATATCCATGATCGATGGGTTTTCTGGCTATAACCAGATATTGATCATGCCTGAGGACAGGGAGAAGACAACCTTCACCACTCCTTGGGGCACATTCATGTATGCCAAAATGCCATTCGGGCTAATGAATGGAGAAGAAACATTTGAGCGAGCCATGGATATAGCCTTCATAGGAGAAAAAGACCAGTTTGTAGTGATCTACTTAGACGACATCACGGTCTTCTCCAGGTATGATAAGGAGCACCGCTGCCACTTAAGGAGAGTTTTCTCGAAGTGCTAGAGATTTGGTCTTTCCCTGAATCCCAAGAAGTCCCTGTTTGCTATGCAGGAAGGGAAGTTATTGGGACATATAGTATCGGCAGAGGGAGCGAGAGTTGATCCCAGTAGGGTGGAGGCAATTCAAGCCTTATCACTTCCGAGGTCTAAAAAAGAGGTTCAGGCCTTTTTGGGGAAAATTATTTTTCTAAGGAGTTTGTCTCGAATTTTGTCGAGCTAGTGAAACACATCACGACCATGCTCAGGAAGGGAAACGAAGTGAAATGGACCACTGAGCCCAGGGCCTCTTTTGAGCAAATAAAAAGGGCATTGACTGAGGCACCTGTGCTTATCAGTCCTGACTATTCCAAAGAGTTCCTAATTTTCTCCTTTGCTTCTTTTGATACAGTGGCGGCGGTCTTATTGCAGAAAAATGAGGAACAGCATGAGAAGCCCATCGCCTTCTTCAACATGGCATTAAGAGACGTAGAGATAAGGTATGAAATCATGGAAAGGCAGGCCTATGCCTTAGTGAAATCTCTTAAAGCTTTCAGATTCTATATCTTGCATTCAAAAGTAACAGCATATGTTCCTTCAGCTTCCGTGAAGGACATCCTTGTGCAGCTGGACGTAGATGGGAAAAGAGGCTGATGGATCGCTACAATTATAGAATTTGACTTAGAAATAAAACCCACCAAGTTGGTTAAGGGGCAAGGTTTAGCCAAGCTACTGGTTGAATCCAACTGCGAAGCCTTGGGAGTTAGTTTCATCAATACTCGCCTAGGATCTCAGCAAGCGGAATCGCCCAGCCAATGCTCTCAAGAGGGCTTATCGTTGGCAGAATGTGCCTGGTATCGTGACATTCTGTATTTTCTGTAGGAGTTGAAGCCCCCCGATGGAATAGGAAAAAGTAAAGCGAGGGCTCTTAAGCTCAAGGCGGTTAGGTATTGCCTCATTGACCAAACCTTGTACTGGAAAGACCCTCTAGGGGTATTTCTGAGGTGCCTGGACCCGCAGGAGGCCCAGAAGGTTACGTTTGATTTTCATAGCGGCCTTTGCGGAGTTCATCATTTCTGGAATACCACAGCCCACAAGATACTCCGAGCTGGGTATTACTGGCCCACTTTATTCCCCGATGTTTACAGGGAGATCAGAGCTTGCACCAAATGTCAAAAGTTCTCAGGAAAACAACAGCTCAAATCGCTGCCATTGAAGCCTATAGTATCTCCAGCCCCTTTTCAGCAGTGGGGGTTGGACTTCATTGGAGAAATTCATCCTCCCTCAAGTGGTCAACACAGATGGATTCTGACAGCAACAGATTATTTCACCAAGTGGATAGAAGCTGTCCCCACTAGAAGAACATCACACAAAGTAGTTATCAGCTTCTTGGAGGATATCATAGCCAGATTTGGTTGTCCCAGCAGGATCGTCACCGATAACGATGCTTCTTTCAGGTCTGAGCCAATCACGTGGGTGACCCGGGCCCCACTACGTAGAAGACCCTCTGCGGTATCACGAAGTATTCCCGGCTGTCACGCAGGTGACCCGGGTTCGATCCCCAACAATGGTGCCAGAAATGTTGGTGATGGAAGTCACTCATGGATTGCTAGCAGGAGCAGAGCCCGACGCCCACCAGTTTTATGTCACGGTTGTTTATAGATGGGTGATCGAATGGAGGGAAACTCAGAACAATAGCATTCCAACTCTGAAACCAGGCCAGGTATGCATGAGCAAGTGAGGTCTTGCGTAAATTTCAGACAGTGAGTTGTAGTAAAGGGTGAACAGGAGGAAGACTTGTACAAGCGAAAAGCGGAGATCTGTTATAAACATCAGGCTTCTAACAGAATATAGAAGAAGGCATTTAAACACAATATTGGCTTGCATTCAAACGCAGAGCCAGAGGACACAATTATGTAATAATAATTCCTTTATCATAACATAACTGCAACAATTCGCGCGAGTCAGTCGTTCACGAACCCTCTTAACATAAGATGAAAATTAGATAGAGTAAGAAGAACTGTCTGTCATAAAACAAGATATCTCATATACAGATGCATATGTAGCAAACTAGAATATCTGTTAAAAATTTACAGTAGGGAGCTTTGCTCTACCATCGATAGATTCAAAAATGGCGAAAATGCCTTCATATACTCAAGAAAACAACAACAACAAAATCGAGACGTTGCATTAAACACATTGCGTCTGCATGGCTTCTGACAATCTGCTGCTATCATCTCTGAATGATCGTGCAACTACGACAGACACAATCAAACTCCTGACAGTTCCGTGGGCGAATCGACGTGCCTTTAATTCGTCGCCGAACTTTCCCATTATAGCGGAGGCGATGTCTAACCACCACCAACTACTTGAATAACTGCTTCATTGGGATTGAGGATGGCCCAGACAACTCGACACCTTTGGGACGTGGAAGACCCTCCGCACTGCCACCTGGATTAGCTAAATGACCTGATGAATAGGTGTGGAGGCCAACGCGAAGGATGGGGGCGCATAATGGGAGTGGTGGCACCAAGACTAGGAGGGTGAGATATGAAGTGATGAGGTGTGTGAGAGGTTACAGGGAAAAACATATGGCGGGTGGTGAGTGGATGATGAGATGGGGAAGGGACCACACAGACCATAAGAGGGGAGACAGACAGATGTCGGAGGATGAGGAAGGGGATAAAAGGGAGCGAGCCTCATTACATGGTCAGGAGGAGAATAGATGGCAGGATGACATGACAAGAAAGGGGGCCCCACGCTGATTAAACGTAGAAAGACAAATGATGTCCGGATTTCCTGTGCATCGTTGATTCGAGCACTATGATCTTAGCCGTTGGAGAGATGCATCCTAGATTCCGGAACCCCCCCTCCGCTTAAAGGTAGAAAGGCGGTGGGGGTACGGAATCGCCTCGTGCGCCGTTGATCCGGGCACTCCAATCACAGTCGTCGGAGAGATTCCCCCCTGATTCCGGACCCCCCCCCTCTGCTTAAAGGTAGAAAGGCAGGGGGGCTCCGGAATTCCATGTACGCCATTGATCTAGGTGCGCGGATACCTGCCGTCCAGATTTGCTTGTTGCTTACCACAGGCGCATTTTGAGTCCGGTACTTAGGTTAAGTGGGTTCTCAACCCACTCTTTTGCATTCTAACCCACCTTACCAGAAATGTCACTAACACGATGGCGCCTAGAGACCGTGATGATCCCCTCTGCAGCTGAACTTGGCGCCTTTGGCCTTCTTTATGCAGCTCCTTCCTCTCTCCAAGTGACCATGGCCTGTGACCATATGATTTCGGTGTTTGCGAATATGAAAGAGCTGACCTTTGCTGATTGAAATCGTGATGAGCGATATGATGAGACGACTTAATCTGGCACCACGCGTCTTTCTAGATCTGACGGTTCTTACTTCTCCCGACGATGCCATGGGCCCGGGTCCGGGATTCTCCCGGCACCTCGCGCATCGGAAAATAATGGAGCTGCTCTTTGCGTGTTGGATTTACGATGGGCGAAGCACAGAGATGGCTCTACTTGCTGCCAGGTGTCCCTTCTGGATGGACGACTCAAAACACTTCGTGATACCGTGGGCCCCACTTTCTATGCTTTCGGCACTATCGGGGTTCGGGGTTTCACGATGTTGAACAACATGAAACTCTCAGCCCACGAAATCCCGATCGCCAAAACGCCGACACGACCGGATCTTGCGACACGCGTCCTTAGGATGAACGGACGAGGGGGCATTCGATATTTACAAGGGAGCCACCCTCGTTTGTAGGCTCACTTGATATGACCCAGGGCTGAGACCATGGGCTCGTCACCAAAGGCGCCTTCGGCGTTTCATTGATTGGTACTTCCAAGTGCAATGAGCTAAGGGATCCCTACTCCCCGAAACCTCGTTCCGCGATATGCCGACAGGCTGCCACCTTTCCTAGTTAGATCGAACGACCCAGATTCAACCTTGAAATATAAGGGCTTTCTCTGGTGCTACAAGTTGGGTAACTTGGTAACCCCGAGATCCCGATGATCGTTGATCTGCTCCGTGGATGGATCTCGGTTGTAGACATCAAAACCTTGCCTGCTTGCTTGACTTCTAACCGGAAAGTTGGTCCTTCCGCTGCTGCACTTGGGCATTTCGCGTGCAATCTATAGTCCTAGGTGCTTCTGCGCCTAATGACAAAAATAATCGCTAACACCTGGAGCATTTCTGGTCCCATCATAAGTCTGTCAACTAGGTTATCCCAACTAATCAGAGTTGTACATTTTCTACCATACATTACTTTGAAGGGACTCATCTTATCTGACGTCTGATAACCATTATTGTAAGAAAATTCCACTAAGTGTAGGTATTCCTCCCACTTAGCTGGTTTCGTTCTTATGTACATTCATAACATGTCTTCCACAATCTGATTCGTTCATTCAGTTTTCCCATCAAGGTCCGCTACCCTTAAAATAGGTGTTGTAGTTAATAGTTATTTTATTTTATTAAAGTTGTCCTAACATTTATGTGACCAAGTAATCCTTATTCCCTTTTTTTGTAGAGATGTGATTTGATATGCGATTTTTGAGAACCCTTCGATAAATCTGCAGTAGTAACCAGTAATTCCCATACATGACCTGATGTCAGCCAGATCCTTAGGGATAGGCCATTCCATGATGGATCTTATCTTCTCTAAGTCAACTACAATACCTTCTTCAGATATTACATGTCCTAGGTATTGTATTCTCTTTTGGTAGAAGTCACATTTGTCAAATTTTCCATACAACTTGTGTTTTCTTAAGGTCTGTAATACTATTTTCAAATGTTCTTCGTGTTCTTCTTCCATTTTCAAATAAACTAAAATGTCATCAATAAATACCAAAACAAATTTATCCAAATATTGACTGAATATGCTATTCATCAAAGACATAAATGTTGTTGGTGCGTTAGTAAGACCAAACATAATAAAAACAAACTCATAATGTTCGTATCTCATTCTAAAAGTTGTTTTATTTATATATTCATCCTTTATTCTGACTTGGTGATAACGAGACCTTTAATCTAACTTAGAGAAAATATTTTCTCCTCCCACTTGGTCAAACATGTCATTAATTTTGGGTAGAGGATCCTCATTCTTAATCGTCATCTTGTTTAAATGTTTAATCAATACATAATGTTAAAGTCTCATCTTTATTTTTAACGAAAAGGACTGGTGCTCCCCAAGGAGAGACACTTGGTCTCATGTATTCCTTGTCCAAGATTTCTTGTAGCTGAATTTTCAAATCTGTCAATTTGGGTAAACTCATCCTATAGGGTGCCTTAGATACTGGGGCTGATCCAGGCAGAAGATCGATAGAGAAATCTATCTCTCTTCGTAGAGGCAGTTCTGGTATTTCGTCCATAAATAAATATCTCAACTCATGTAGGACAGTAAAGTATTCTAGACTGGGGTTATCTTCCTTTTCTAACAGATTAGTTACTTGAACAACATAAATTTGACAACCTTTGTTCATGCATTTCTTAAACTTCCTGGCTAAAATTTTCCTAACTGAAACTGGTTTTTAGATACCTTGTATTGTTCTAACTGTGTTGTTTTCGTCTCTATAAGTAAGTGAATTTTCATAACAGTTCAAAATTATTTTATGTTTCTCTAACCAGTCCATCCCAATGATTATATCGTAAGATCCCAAAGGTAAAATATTCAGATTTAACTTTGTATTTTGGCCATCTAAATTGAGTTCACATTCAGAAATGAAATCTATTACTTTTCTCTTAGTCCCAGTTGCTAACTGTACTAACCAAGACTTAGCATGTTTTACTTTCTTGATCTTGTTTAAATAAACTAAACCAACAGTAACATAAATCATACTAGATCCTGGGTCAATTAGAATTCAAATACAATTATCATTAAATTTACCTTCAACCTCCACGATAGTGGACTGATGATCAACTTGTCTTCCATCTACAACTGCATTTATCATGTGCACACTTCTACCCACCTCTCCTACTGTAGAGGCTTCTTGTAGGTTATGGAATCTGGTCCTTGCTACGGAAGTTAAACATGGAAAGTTCCTCCTTAAGCGAGGTTCTCCACACTCCCATCAGGTTAATGGTTCCCTGGGGCTCTCCCCAATTTTCTTAGCTTCCATATTAACTGGTTTACCACCCCCTTGGGTATTCTGGTTGTTAGAATGAAAATATTTCCTTTGCAAGTTCTTGGCCATATTCCGGAAAGGGGCTAGTTGGAAGCCCTTCTTCTGTTGATTCATTATTTCATGTTTCTTATCCTTCCATGCTTTGGGAATTTTATACCTCTGTTTGTACTGATCATAACACATCTGGGCCTTTATAAAAACTTCTCTTAAATTTTTGGGTTTGTCGAATTCAATTCTGTCCTTATAGGACTGTGGTAGTAAGCTTATGAATCATTGTATTTTTACTTTGTCTTCTTTGATGTATGGAACGAATCTTAATAATTCAAAAAAATTATTTATCAGGTCGTCCATGGTCATTTGTCTGAGTCTTATCTCATAAAATTCTTTAGTCTTTCTTTCATAATAGATTTCTAATAAATATTGTTTCTTGAAGTATTTATTGAAATCTAACCATTCCATTTGTTTCTCTTTTAAACCCTTGGCCAATTTTAGGTCTTTCCACCAGATACTCGCTTTTCCCTTTAGGTTATAAATGACCATTCTGACTTTCATGTTACTAGAATAATTATAAATCTGGAAGTACTTCTTTATATCCAGTAACCATGCTTCAGCCTCCTCACCTGTCCTGGACTCTCCATCAAAGGTGGATGGTTTGATTTTCTTGAATTCACCTTCCAGGTGATCCACTTGTTTTCTTTTCCTTCATGTGGTTGTTTTATTTTCTATTGTTGGTGTGCCTTCGAAAGAAATGTTCTCATTTTCTTCTTCAGGATCAAAATTTTTAGAGGATCTTTTGTTGACTTCTTCTTCCTTTTCGTTGTGTTTTGGGATCTTCTTTGTTACTATGCTATGCATAATCACTTCATTGATCTCTTGTTGGTCTTCATGTGCCTTTTTTAGTTTCTCATTACCTGCCTTGAAAAATTGTAGTTCCATGATAAGGTTCCTCATTGTTTCCAGAACCTAGCTGGCTGAACTTCCTTCATTGTTCTTTCCAGGTTCTTTAGGAGGTCCTTGATCAGGATTCTCTTCAATTCTGATATCCTCTTCATTATGTGCTTCCATTATCACAACAGAACAAACATTTTACATTTGTAACAATAAGCATTTTTGTTAGTTTTTCTTTTAACAGGAATAAAATGTACTAAACTAATTTTGGCCTTGCCTTGAGGTCCAAGTGTTGTAACCTCGCTCTCATACCATATGTAATGTACCCCAAATTTATCAAAAAAAATAAAAAAAATAGGTGCATTAAACTCCTTATCTCTTCACTGCTTATTCAACATAAATTCATTTTCGTTACTTTTTAAATATAATGCACACATTGTTCACTGTATTTTATCTTGAGGATATAATATACATGCCATAACAATGATACTATTCCTATTATTGCGCATATTCATAAGTTGGTTACTTGAAGTACTAAACTTATATCTAAGTCTTAGCATACTCAGTTTTTGTAACCCTTATGAGGAACTTCATGCTTATCCAAATAAAATCCTACGTATGAAATTTTGGACATATACCATTAGCCATATACATATATATAGTAGGTCAACTTAGCATATGATAAAAATCCTTACTTGTTATATATACTTCCTATATATATATATATATGTGTGTGTGTGTGTGTGTGTGTGTGTGTGTGTGTGTGTGTGGTAGGCCATAAGGACCATTGACTATTATCACTGTTACTAAAATCTCATTTATAATGTGATCCTTCACAACATGGAGTCTTAAACAAAATGTCGAACATATAAGCGATTACATTTGATTCTTTAAAAGCCATAAATCTTACCTAAGTATCATATTCGTTGCAACAAGAGTTGTGTACCATAGACCCGCTTATAACCTTTCACTGTTAGAAGCTTGGAATGTAAAATATGGTAAACCACCCCAAGAAAAATCATACTATAGCATAAGGAAGTTTAATTAACTGAGCCAGTGATAATGTTACCAAGGTGATGAAGGGATTTTACTTGGGTTATGTAATTATGCTAAAGTTAATCCCTATACCTAATAGTATAACCAGACTCGACTTCATGACCTGGATCAACATTGAATGCAAAATGGAAACCATGTTAATGGCGGTGTCAAGTCTGTTTGCAAAGCATTTATCAATTGGTCTATACCATTAAGAGGGAATTGTATCATACTAGTTTGTTAGGTGACCATGCCTAATGGGAGCTCTCCGTATCCCATTATTCACATGGCAAGGTACTACATATTTCCTATCAATTATTACTCTGCATTTGCAAAATTTTTGGGTCACTGCTGTATTGTTTCCTTTTAGCTCTAAACTTTTGCGAAAACCCCTACCCTTGTATTGTATGCTTCCAACATTAACCTTGAAATGATTTCTATATATTTAAGGAAGGTGAATTGAAGTGGAACTCAGTATGAGAAGAAAAAAGGGACGACGCACACCAATTGGATTTCTACCGAAGCAAGGTAAGAAAAAACTCTATTTTGTTCCTTCTCATACCCTGTGACTCTTGGATAATGTACTCACATATAGCCACTGTATCTATTCCTCTTTTCTCTTTTGGTTTTGGCATTCTTGGATCTAGTTTAGAGTATATCTCAGTTTGACTAGTACCCTTCAAATCTTTAAGGTTTTTGTCCTAATTTCATTTTGTTTCTCTGTGAAAAGTTTCATAGTCTTACACCCTGCAATATGTACTTTACCACCATCAAAATTTGTAGCAAGTCTTGAAAACCTTATGTATTAGAATCCAGTGTGAAAATACCCGTAAGATTATGAACTAGTTTTCTAAACCCTAACAGAGTCACACTCGGTGTATTTTCAGTTATCGGATTGCATAAATGAGCTCTGAGCGATCTAGATAAAATAGTTAAAAGCTTAGTCTAAGCCTCTCATGGATTTATGGACTCTGTCTATTTCAGTGTTTTCTCTTTTGTTATCCCTCTGCGTGAAACTCGTCAATATAATTACAAGGAGGTAAGGTAATGACCCTCTAATGCATTATGTAATCTTCACTCTAAATGCATGGCGAACAATGGTTCAACTAACTTACCCTTTTACCTATAAATCAAAATGCTCGGCATTTGTACAAGAATTTAGTAAAGGCCCTCTATGTGTTAATTTCCACTATAATTTATACAACATAGATTCTTATAACAAATTCAACCCTGAATCCATATTCTTAAATTCATGTTTTAAAAGGAAATCTAGATTTATTTTGTGTAAATGAAATATTCTGGTGAAAATACCCCCAAAATCCTGTCTAAATATTTTCTATTGAAAGAACTGCCTTCTACGGAAAGAAAGTGATTTCATTATGTGCATGACACGTATTTTAATGCTATGTTTATGCATATGATTACGTCTGATTTTTATACAACGTAGGTGCAAATGAATCCCTAAGTGTTGAACCTCTGTCTGGGGAACTTGCATTTGAAGATCCTACAGGGAACCCGAATCCCTATTTCGTAGTTTTCACTGTATTTTATTTTATAATATTAATAGATAGTTTCCAGATTTAACAAGGTACAATGTTAGATAAAAAAAACATATTTTGAATATGTTCATTGCTTCTCATTTGATTTCCTCTGTGGCAGAGAAATGTGATTTAATATCCATATAAATTGACACAGACAGATTTTTCCCTCTATGAGGTTTCTCGACTGTACTTCTGGTTGTTTAAATGTTTTAATTGTATTTAACTTATTGCTTGAAACCTTTAAGCGACAAAGTATTATCCTCAGTTACCATAACTAATGATGAGACCATGTCTTCTTTTGCGAGGGTACCCATCAACCATTCTTGGCTCCACTCCTCCTCTTTGGATTATGGACGGATCGTCATTGTTCACATGCCGAGATAAGCTGAGTATTATCTCCTCTCTTTTAGTATTAATTTCACTAATTTTTTCTTAACATAGTTATTGAGTCTATTGTATTCTCCCTTGCAAGTTTATACACAAATGACGGGATTGAATCAAGGAATGCCTTCATGCTCAGAAAGGTATTCGAGTTCTGTTCTGGCACATAGATGCAACTTTATAGGTACAAGAGCCCTTACTCTAGGGAGCTCCATTGTAATAATTTTGTATCTAGGTTCCCATGGATTATCCTGGTTGCAAATTATATTTTTCAAATGAATATACAGATTGTAGAAAAATCATTTTAATCATTAATCGGTTAAGGGTACAACTATTGTAGCATGCTTTGGTAGACTATTAAGTCATTGTTGATTTGCGGTTGTATACATTAGGAACATGCAAAATTTTATAGAAAAGGATTGTTATTCGCTTTATCTACTTTTTATGGCACCTGTACTAACTCTGAAATGATATTGTATATATATATATATATATATATATATATATATATATATATATATATATATATATATGCATGTAAATACACATAGTTATCTTTTGTAGAAGCATGTACTCACTTAAAAATTACCACAACACTACAACAGTTCTAACATTCTTTATGGTTGATTAAACATATACATATATTACTATCTATACATGTATATCCTGATTTCATTAGCTATTAGAAATTACAATATCTTTGATATATCTACTTAGTGAGTATATTCAACATGTAGAATAATTATCACATAACCATCTCATTCCTATCAGCTAATAATCAACAAAATATTTAATAAGAGAACAAGTACAGGTACATATTTGAATAAGATGTTGGGGCACAAATGGAACAACCGAGTTCCACCTAATCGTAGAATAGAACAACTAATTTACTTGCTCCATTCACCCCTTAGCTTGACCATGAGTCCATAAGGGCGAATTGAAATGATCCTCCTTTGCTGCAGTCCTCTTTTCAGATCAACAAATTTCCTTGCCTCACACTAAATAGTGTTCATAAAAACAAGTAGTACTTTTTCTCCAACATACTAAGCAACGTCCTGCCTCCTCCATATGTTCTATATGATGAGCATCTTGTGCCTAGGTATTTCTTTCCCTCCTTGGGAATTTTCACAGCTTTACAAATCCCTAATTTTTAGGGGTTTCCAGTGGTCAAATTCCTCATTTTCCACTTGTAAAAATCAGCCTTGAGGTAACTCAAGTCTATTCCCCAGTCATGGAGTCATGGTCAGTTGTTTTTAGCCTGGATATTTCATTTTCCTTCTCGCATTTAATATATAAAAATATTTTTCTTTTACATGTGTCACTATCAAAGAGTTAGTTGGGAAAATCAAATCTTTGCCCAATAGTCATAAATAATTAATTACAATAATCAAATTTCAAATTCGGATTTTCCATAAATGGAAAAAAAATTCCAAATATGAATTTGCCAAAAATGAAAATTATTCCTAAGTGCACATAGACTTTAATAATTAATTATTTTTGGGGATATTACAAGATCGCTCTGTTGGAAAAAAAAAACTGTCATATGCCTTCAGATAAATATCAAAAAGGAAGAACCTTTTATTTGTTTAGCACTGTGACTGAAGTGAAATATCCTACCCGCGTGTACAACAAGAGTAAGGATAATCTGGGTTTTGTCTAAGAAGAGTATAAAAACAAAATGGATCGCAAGGCTAATCTTTTTCCTTTCGGATCTCTGCGCAGGGTGCATAGTTTTTCTCCCATAGAGTCTAAAATTTCATGCCCAAGATCCAAGCCAAGAGCCAAATCGACAACACACAGTTCTATCCTAGTGACCCAACGCCCAAAACACCAAGCTCATGAGTCAAGAAGAGGGAAGAGAATTCAGGGTAAAAATATTGTACACAAAGCAAGACAAAATTATGGATCCTTATACAAGTACATGTCAACTTAAAGGTTACCATAAGGCATAAAAACTCAATACTAAAATTATTGGACATTCTAAGACTGGATGCATTTTTACAATTCTCAAAATTCCATATCAAATTTAAAGAACAGGGCATCATTAAAATAATTATACACAAGTACCACATCATTCCAACGAATGTAAAGAGGATAAAATATCATAAATAATATTTAATAACATCTGTATTTAAAATTTTTATTCTCAAAATTAAAATTCGGATTCAGTGGTTGTACAAGTTATTTTGTTCTTCATGATTTTTCCCAAGCCCAACATATATAACAAAACATTATTCTCGACATACCAAACATGATGACATTCCATTGCATCAATCACAACTATATCAGGGATAAACTAATTTAAAATTCTGATATGCCAATCAATAGAAACAACCAATAAATTGTACTCTACATATACATATATCAACTAGTATCCATTATTCATTTTGAGAAGTTTAGAGGACAACAATTACCAAAAAATCACTTTCTAGATCTCTCAAAAACTAACAAGGAACTTGTGAGTTCAGACTTAGAATTACAACACATTTTATGGTGGATATCTAAACTCTTATTATACAATTAAAATCTTGATGCAATTACAAATCTCAGAATAAAAATATCGTAACCGACAATGAAAAAATTGAATATATTCTTCAGGTAAAGGCGCTCCTTCCTTTCTCCCACTTGATAATCACAGAGACTTCACTGGTACCTCCCATCCAACGATAGGGGTACTCTTCTTCCCTCTTATCCCCCCGAGTCACAAAGGGGCCACACACACACAAACCATAAATACTATATCTCCAAGCTTGTCTCACAAGGTAGAGATACCACTCTATCCTCAAACTTGGTATCCCAACTCTCACAAGTAAAACATAGTCCAAAATGATTTTGGCAGCATAACTTTACCAATAACTAGTGTGATCCATTTCCCATCTACATCATTTGTTTTATATAATTTTCCTCACTGACACATGTCCACATGCACAATTAATTAACATTTTAATTAAATAAATTAGGATTATTCACCCTCACACTTGTCACACTCTCCCCAAGTTACACAAGTAATTACTAATTTTTATTTTAATTAAAAGGTCAATTTCCCTCACATTCCCCAAAGTGTTCCCAAATTTTCTCTTAGTTGTCTCTTTATTCCCTAGTTTCTCATTTAATGAGTGTCTCCTAACTAGATCGTAGTTAGATTTTTATTAGGAGTCTTCTTCTAGTTAGACTAGTGGTATGTAGACTCCAGATACCATCCTATGTGTACACTTATTCTCTCATATTTTATTTATTTCTTATTTTAAATTCTCTTTTATTAATTTTATGCACACATGTGCATTTTATCTCATCTTTAGATTTTCTCACTATTTTATTTCTTAATTTGATTTATCTCATTTATTTTAATTTAATTAATAAATTTAATTTAGTCCCCTAACTAAACTTAGACTTAGGCTTAGTCTTTGAATTAGGCCTCGACTTTTATTGGGATTTATAATTAATAGATTCACTCCTTAATTAATTATTTTAATCCGACAAGGTCTAATCAATTCAATGTTTTCTAGGCCACATAGATTTATTGACTCAAGTTTTTAAATTATGTGACGTTCCCTTGAAGACGCAACTCCGTGCTCCAAGGTTGACACTCACCTTTGACTGGTTTTGGTAGTTTTTCCAACCCTTGGAGTCAACACTCCACTCGGTCGACCTTGTGAGAGACTAAGGGATTCTAAGGAATAAGGGCTCTACCTAATTGCGTGCCCCTTAGAAATCTTCATGAGCTACTGTCTCAGTCCGCCCTCATGACATTATGGACCTCTCGAACTAGATAATTGTTAACCTATCATTTGAGCCACGACGAGAGTGCTAGTAGCCTGTAACAAGAACTCTGCCACACCTCTCCCTCAATGTCTGGTTTCTATGCATGACTCCTTTACTCCTTATGTGAGTCTGATTAGCAAGCATAGTCAACCTGTAACCATTGACAAAAAACTATCAATGAATCATATGAAAAATCATACTATAATCGATCATATGTCATATATGCGTAAAAGAAATACTCAAACAAAATACAACCCACTCCCTGACTCAATACAAAGTCCAAGGAGCTCCATTGATGCCATCAACATCCATAATTTGTCATGTGTCCCGCACACTCAGGTAAACTTGTCAATAGCATTTTTGAATACATATATATCAAAAAAATAAGTCACACCTCATCATCATCATCAAGTATAATCCATAATCGAAACAAAATCACCATGTACCATAACTGGATCACTTGCACGCAAGTGTCCTCAAAGAATAATTCGATAAAAGTATGCTCAATAGAGAGGGATGTTACAATTTCATGCATGATACATAATTTCATGAATTATACAGAATTATACATAAGCTATATAATTTCTTGGATGCTACATAATTATATACTTACTGTAGAATCTGCCATTTTATAAATGCATGCATTCTACTTGAATTAAACAATTCGTTTTCATTATATAGAGTATGGAATTATGCACTCTGAAGTTATGATTATGAGGGAAATATGGATACACCTTGCATGAGGATATAAATTTATAGACTCTGGAAATTATTATTTAAAGTGGCGTAGTTTCTAGATAATGATAATCATGGAATATCTAAATAAAAAGGCTATAGGAATTAAAGGGTGAGGAGTAGAATGTTTATAAATACTTTAGAGACTACATAAATAAAAAAATATATGTCTAGGAATTAAATTACATAAATGTGTAAATTTTCTATCTTGGTAACAAGTTATAGATTCCACAAGAATGGACAATATCTATAGTTTATCTAGCACAAATCTTACCAAATCCATATTCCTAGTGTTTTTCTGGAAGTATTCTAGAATACATGAGTGAATTCATAGAATACATGAGTGAATTCATACAAAACATGAAGTAATGAAGTAATTATTTTTACATGTAGTATTGATTATTTTCCAGCTTATCGAATATATATTTCTCACTATAATAATGTATGAACTCATGTATTGACTAAGAATACATGAGTGAATTCATACAAAACATGAAGTAATTATTTTTACATGTAGTATTGATTATTTTCCAGCTTATCGAATATATATTTCTCACTATAATAATGTATGAACTCATGTATTGACTAAGGATAAATACATTATAAAAAGACGGTGTATTAAACACGATATATCATAGATATGAGATGAATGATGTAGAGCACAGAGATATTTTTATATATATTCCATATTTGTAATGAGACTTAAAACTATAATAGACAAAGATATAAAACTCGTAGCAGGTACTCTTAAGAATAGAAGTTTATTAAATTTATGACTTGAAGGACAGTAAAAAAAAATAGAGTGCGTTATACAAATCGATTCCAAGATGGAACCAAAATACCTTCCGCAGCCTTAAAATGTTTCCTTGCTTAACTACACGCGACAATATTCAATCTGCAAGATGAACAAAGAGTACATTGAGAGACAATTTATGAAAATAGTGTAAATATCATAACAATAGTTAATACAATAGGAAGGAACAAATTGTCAAACCACTTATCTCTTATGGTTCAATTTCCACCAGATGTATACTCCGTGATGACAAGCGTATAATAGTTTCTTTCTCCGTTGAGTATGTATGTCTCCTCGCATAAACTCAGAGGTGGATAAAACACTTGATAACTGAGCTCCTGGAAGGAATTCTGAATGCGGAGGAAAATGGAAACCTGCAACGCCTGATGGGCTCCCTCGCACAATCATGAGAGAACCATATTTAGTTTTGTATCCGTGCAGATAACTCAATGTTGTAATTTAATCAAGTTAAAATAAAGAAAACAAAAGCCTCTTTCTTTTATTTTGGGTATTAACAAATACAATATATCAGAGTCATTAGGAGATAATTATTATATATATATATATTTGGAAATAAACTACCTAGAAATCTATTGAGATCACAGTCTTAAAGACCATCTGCACACAGAGCATACAATCTCTTAAATATAGAGTACCTATATAAGATACTTGGCGAACGTATGTATAGGGATTTAAGAGGATAACGATAAACCCCTAAGTTAAGTAAGTGAGAAATGTTTGACACTGTGTCGAGTACTTTTAACCATGCGCAGAGATAACAAACATTATGTGATGGTGACTATAGTAAAGGCCATGAAAACAAACTTTGATTGGACGAAAAAATTGATGCGGGAGCATCGCCATCAACGTTTAAAGAGGCCGAGTGGATGACAACTCAGCATCCAACGCTCACAATTAAAGTTGGTTTTGATCCCAAGGAGGGAGCATCATCTTAAATTTTGAGAGCATTGTAATTAAATACCTTTTTAATGTTTTGAGGATGGAGTCATTGTAAACAATCCAGGAGATTGTATATTCTTTAATGCATATAGGATTGCACAGATATTGAGCATCGACTCATATTCATATCTGATTGTAAATTCTCATTTAATTGTAATAAGGCTTAGTGGGAAAATGTTTTAATTGTGATATGATAGTACTAGGTAGGCTGTAGGTAAATTTTGAGAAGCCCCTCATGTATAAATATATGTAAATTACACCCAAATGAGGTTGCTGCATCTTATTGTTGAGGCTATTGAGGTTATTATCATTTCTTCTAAAGTCTATTTTGTTGTTGTTGAGAGTTGTGGATAACAATCTGAGAGTTGTATAAATTCATGTACATATTTTTCTGAATGAATATAACAAGAGAGGTTTTCTTCCAAATGTCTGAGTTTATTGAGTAAATGTTATGATTTCTATTTTATGTGTTTGAACCTTTGATGTTCCATAAGTTTCAATTGTTTCTCTTATGAAACTTTGGTGCAAGGAGTGCACAGTGCCTGCAAGGCGTGTGAAGGTAGAGTCGTGATGGACTCAATAGCTCAAAAGAGATAGCGTGAATCTTTGTAGGAGTAGGTGCAAAGAGTGCACAGATACTTAATGCCATATAGAAACTAGAAAGTTAGCCCCTTGCAAGGTGTGCACAGGTCTGACAAGTAGCCAAGTGTTGAAGACGTTCCTAGGAAACGAGTGCAAGGAGTGTACAGGAAGATACTCAAAAAATCTTCAAGTATGAAGCCTTTTGAAATTTCATAGAAAAAAAAGGAGTGCGCCAGGGGTTTGAGTCATTGCAAGTGATCAAGCTCAGGAGAAATAGTGAGAAAAATTTACGTACAAGGAGAAATATATCTCACTTGAAGGTCCAGTGGACGAGATCCAATCGGGCAGAGCCAGGATCTCTTGCAATCATCAGATCTAGAGAAGTAGCACCAGGTTTAAACCCTTGAAGTCCTTTGGAATTCACGAGTTCAGAAGTTTTTGTGTGTTCGACACAAAGGCGACAGAACTCCCGAATTTCCGTAGTCCGAAGTCGATCTAGATCCTTGATCAAAGGAGGACACCTGGACGACCGACTATCCAAAAGTATTGGAGCATGGTCACAAAGGTATGCAAGACTCCTGAAGCTCTATATGCCAAAACTAATCCTAGTAGTTGATAGATGGGGGACACATGGCACCAGATCTCATAGTTCAAAGACTTGGCACTCATAAAGAATCTAGGCATAAGTTGTTTGGAGTCTGGAACCCCCAAAGGCCAGAGTTAATCTCGACCATTGGTTGGAGAGTGACATGTGGAAGGCATATTTAACCTTCTCTACTTTGGAGATAGGAGGTTGTAAAGGGTTGTGTCATGAGGACACCCAAAGTCCTGAAGCCCATAACAGATCTGAGCCATCCATCGGACAGGATGCACTGATTGGGGTCTTTCGCGAGTTCACTAGTTCGACACTCTGGGGGATTTGAGGTGTGGCACTTTGGAAAGCTTTGAAGCCTGGAGTTCCGAAATTCTTTCCAACCATAGGTCACGACAGTTATTGGTGATCGTTGATCCTTGTTGTAGTTCAGTCGTACATAAGTTTGGTGTTTGAAAGGCTTGTTGTGTGTTTTTGTTGGAGCTCCCGAAGCCCAGAGCTCCGAAGTTCCAACATTCTTCGAAAAAGTGAAGATTATCCCACGTTTTTGGCCCAGAGTCATGTGGAATAATTTGTTGGTGTAGTAAGACCCTCTCAACTTTGATTTTTCACATGGGTAAAAGGTAAAGGACCTGTGAATAATTGTTTTTTAGGGATCAACAAGGGCCCGAGAGCTGATTCAACTTCTGAATTGAAGCGATCCTTAGACTGGGAGGTTGTATAGGCCCTAGAGATGGTGGGGGTTTACATCAAGTGGTATCAGAGCCCAAATTAATCTCTTTAAAAGAAATATTGGAACTATGCCTCCAAGAAGGCACATAGATATACCAGTAGCCAATCCATCCATGGAACATGAGATGACACAACTTCATGCGGGATTGGATGCCATGGAGACAACAAATAGAAGATAAACTAATGTTGGTGATATTAGTGAAGCCAAAGGTGAAGATGTTGAAGCAAATGGATCCATAGGAAAGAAAGTAGCAGAGGAGCGACTGTTGAGAGTCATTGTTAAAATGAGATCCAAAGCAAAAATGGAAGTCCCAATGTATGAAGGTAATTTGGATGTTGAAGAATTGCTTGACTGGATCAATACTTTGGACAAGTACTTTTACTATGGAGATATTGATGATGAAAAGAAGTTGAAGCATACTGTGACGAGATTGAAGGGACATGCAATACTATGCTGGGATGAATTGCAAGATGACAAAAGATGCAAAGGTAAGTCCAAAATTAAGAGTTGGGATAGAATGGTAGATAAATTGAAAGATAAATTCATACCCAAGTACTACGATATAAATTTGTTCATGAAGTTACAAAATATGCGACAAAAATGTTTGTTAGTAAAGGACTACACTAAACTGTTTTATAAGCTAAATATAAGAGCAAGACATAGGGAAAATGATGGATAAAAAGTCTCCACGTATAAAAATGGCCTGAGATATGAAATTCAATATGAGATCAACATGATGATAATCTAAATAGTGGAAGATGCTTATCGAGTGGCATTGAAAGCAAAGGAAAAGTTGGCCAGAAAACAAAGTCAATGAAACAGAGGAAATAATCCAAACAAAGGTATAGGAACTGTCAAAGAAAATTTCCAAAAACCCAGAGTTGAAGATGGAAGATATCACATCTAGACAAAGAGAGGAGGAAGTTATAGAGGAGGAAAATATGGTGGAAGAAATTATTTTCCCAGAGGAAGAGGAAGAGGCAGAGGAGGAGAAGTGAAGTGTTATTCAAGTAGAAATACATGGAACGTGTCTTGGGAATGCCTCGAAAAGAAGAATGCAGGAACTGGAGAATCTCACATTTATGAAGCATAGCAGAAGAATGTGGAGATAGAGATGAAGGCAGAAGCATCAGAAGAAGGAAGATCCCTCATGATGATGAAAGTTCTCGTGAAGCCAGAAAAGGAAGTTAGAGAATCAGCTCATAGGAATAGTCTGTTCAGAAATACTTTTAGGACAAGAGATAGGGTATGCAAATTGATCATAGATAGTGGGAGTACTTGTTACACATCAAAATTTCTCACTTCGATAATGTCACATTCTCATTGTCGTAAGTGTCGCAAGTGTCATAAGTGTTTATTTCTCATTTCTGTTGAGATCATTTACCACTTCCGAAATTTCCCTCCCCTTTTCTGTTTTCCCAATTCCTTTTGTCCTTTTCTTTTCCCTCTTCTATACTTACCCGGATTCCCCTTTTCTTTTCTCCCTTTCTAGTTACTGTACTTAGTCATTGTTTTTTAAAATGGCAACTTCACGGGTTGGAGGACTCGAATATATTCATCTCCATCCATACTCCCATATTGTGAGTCCAACCAACCACCACATTATTCTATACTTATCCGTTTCTGCATTCACAAGTTCTTAGGGTCGCAGGTTCAAGATTTCATATCCCATTTTCTATGATATACATTTTGTACCCAAAAGATCCACGATATTCATTTTGACCATTGGAATTATTGAGCTCCTAAGTATATTATCTATACTATATTGAGTCTAATCGATCACTTTACAACACTTATCCAATTTTTAACCTTTCGTGACCACGGGTTCGCAGGGTCGCAGGTTGGCGGGTACACAAAATTTCCCAAATCCCAAGCGCTCTCATTCGCCGCTGGCACCTTCATTCTTTTCCCAATATGCATTTAGTATGTTTTAATTATAATAACTCGTCATGAATGTTCCATAAATATCGTTATTAATAAGAAAAGGGATTGATGAGATTTCTCATTAAATCACATTAAATCACGATTTGCGGAAAATTATATCATCTCTCCCAAGAGTTCATTTCGAATATTATATGGATTAAAAGAACACTCTCCTCAACTTATGGAAGAAACAACTTGACATAATTCTTTGGAGATACTTTGAAAATTTTTGGACATGAGGACCATAAATTTCAGTGTTCTAGAGCCTATTCTTATTATTCATATATGTCCACTCAGAAGGAAGTATGTGGACCTGCATAATTGCTTGCAAAGGTTGTGCTCCTGAGGTTTTCGACAAAAAGGAATTGGTCACCTGGTGCACTGAGAAATGTATACCAGGTTAGTAGATAATTCAATTCCAATAACATTTTCCCGTCTCTATGTCACCTCAAGTTTTCCGTAAAATGTTAAGGCTCCTAGAGCCAACATTCACTTTCAAAGGTGAAAATTGTAGGGACTTCTCGAAAAGCCATGAGAATGGCCTGGACCTCTTACCTGAATTCTTGGAGAATCTAGTGGCCATCCCTAAAGATATTACCAGGTTGCAAGTCAACTTGTTCAAAAACCCCTTTCAGGAAATTTCTTTGTTATTCATCAAAGTGACTGGCCAAGAAAATATTGCCAACATTTCCCACATGATTCCTTACATCTTATATTTTACTGTCAAGGAGCAGGACATTTTCGATTGGGGAAAGTTGATTTCCATTGAAATATCCTCCCAATTGTCTCAGTATAAAAAGGATAAGAAATTCTTTATGGCTTCTTATTTGGTTTTAGCGACAACATATTTTTGCCAATTTCCTAAATTGTCTATATGCAAGAAGGTGAATTGTGAATTTGATCCAGTAACTTTTTCGTACCAAGCATTGTGGAGGCACAAATATTCCTTCCATTTTTATGATGTTTTTAATGATTTTGTCTCTATTTTCAAAGGATTGTTGTTTGGAAAAGACACCCCTAATATGTCTGACCAGGTGAATAAATTATTGGATAGAAAGGGGATGCTAGAGCAAATGGAAAACCACAATGTCATCAGGATTTTCGGTTCTAAGGAAAATACTTCCTTTCTCCCTTGCCATATTACTGATAAAATGTTTGTTACAGAAGTCGCAAGGAAATATAACTTTTGGCTACACTTTTTCCATGAGAAACAAAAAAATCAATTGATACGATTGCCTTGGAGAATTGGGGATTTTGTATTCAGAAATATGAACAAAATTGATGAATTCATGAACCACTTCCCAAATTTGAATTTGAAATATGTTGAGAAGGTAAAAGAGTTTGACCCTAATTGTATTTTCATGGAACACATGTTGTCAATAGGATTTAGAAATTAATTTATCCACACTGTTCTAGGAGAAGAAGAATATAATAGCTTGGGCTTTCCTACTCACACTGCTGGTGTCTTGGAGATGATACCCAATACCAATGAATTTTATAAATAGAAAGGAAAGGGACCTAGCGAGAAGAGTGCCTAGTCCCCAATTGTTACTCCTAAGACTACAACATCTCGGAGCATTGCTCTAGTGGACCAACCATATAAAAAGGTAATCATAAATAGTTCATGCGGATGAGGAGACAAGAACCCCCCTCCAGGAAAAATTGAAAGCTCATATAAACTTCCTCTAAGGAAGAAAATGAAGAATATTTTACAAGAGCAAGAAGAGAATCATGTTGAATGTGGCATAAACACTTTCTACCTCAAAGATATGGAGCTCGAGGCTGACATCAAGAAAACATTTTCTAACATTGATCAGCCAGGAGGCACGACCCACTACAATCCATTGTTGGAAATTTTTGAAAAATAAATATTCGATGAAGAAGAATCATTTTCATTTCAGAGCATTGTCTTTGAAAACGAATATAAAAAATCAATTATTGAGAAGAGTGATGTGAATAATAAAAAGGGGAAATATCATCTAGAGGTTAACCTAATAAATATGAGACCTTCCCATATTTCCAAAATCTATATAGAAACTAGCAATGCATTGGATGACTCCATTGGTGGTATCGAAGTGGTAAATATAAATTTAAAGGAAAGGATTAAGGAACTAGAAGAGACCTTGATGCCTCTTCCACTTCTTTCTATCCCTTTCACAATTGTTGGACCCACTACACCCGTGGATAAATTAAAAGGATCCTCAAGATTACTTACATCATCCAAGATCTATGTGGATAATAATATTAAGAATAGAATGGCACTGATCACAAAATCTTGGGAAATTTCAAAGAACATTGTTTCTTTTGTCTTGAGGGCACATGACTTCCATGAGTATTTGCAGGCCGACCTAAAAAATGAAGAAGGTTTTTACCTCAATGTCATGGTACCCTTTGGCGTTAAAGTTTCAAACATGTCAGAGCTAAGGAGAAGAGAGTAGGACCTTCCCTCTCCAATTCAAATCAAGCAGTTGAACACGTGTTCAAAAGATAAGATAAAGAACTTGAATAACATTGTTCAAGCGTGCAACCAAGCCATATCAAGGAAGGAAGAATTATTCAAAAGGCTCATGGAGGTGGACCTAGCTAGAAGCACTAACGAAGTCCAAGATCCCAAGTTGATCCTCAACTCATTTTTCCTAACGAAACAACAATTCGATGAGGAAGTTGATATTTTTAAAGGATTGTCAATTGAATAATGGAATATGATGAATATGCCATAGATAACTGGCTAGTGGATTATTCTGTAAAAAATCAGAACATTGAAGAATCATTACATGGCATTTCCCTTGATCTAAGAGACTTGGAGGGTGAGTTTTTCAACATCAAAATTAAATCAACATGGCACCAATGAAGACTTACAACGAAGAATGGTTCAAGAATGTAATATCCCTCAATCGAACCCCATTGTAAATATAATATAAATGTACTTAAGTTGGTGAGTTGTTTTTACCTCATTTGGTAATGCACGTCATGTGGCATAGTGCACACATGAACTGCACAGTAAAATGATGTAATATATACATTCCAGGATATCGCGGATAGTAACTTAAGTGCACGCAGTATAGAGGACAATGAGACTCGTGTATATGATATGTGTTATAGGTTAGTTTTCTAGTTATTATAAGCTGGGATGCTTATGTTGTGGTATTAGGCCAGAACACCTAGATGTCAAAGGTCAATGTGCCTACTTTGTGCATGACTCATGATTAATATAAAATACATCGCTGCATGCAAAATGACCATGATAAAAGAGATGGGGGATTGAAATTCACCAGTTAGGGAAAGGGAGGGCCAAAAGTCAAGGGAATATTATATTAATATTTCCTAAAACATAAAGTATGGATAAATATTTTATTCTAAGTTCTAAAGTTGGGGACAAGTGGACCAAAGCAACTTTCGATATGACAAGTGTCAAGTTGGGGACATGCATTCATATCGTGGAGGAACTTAGCTCTTTTGGTGACTTCTCACAGACCTTACTAGCAACCTGACCACCATTATTTGCACAATGACTTCCATGAAGAGTTCACAATGATTCTCTTCCACACTCAGTTACCCAGTCAATGATTCCATGACCATTTCACTCACGCATTTTGTTATACTTGAGACAACCATTTCACCATTATGGAGCCTGTTCCCATAGCCCTTTTCGGTTGGTGTACCTGGTTAGCTTGGAGAAGGATTGAATAAGTGGGTTATCAGACCTGTGAGCAATTCTCTGAGCGAGAGAATTGCTAGGGATTGATTCCTAAAGGTGCTAGACTATAGCTACAATGCTCTGAGACTTTTGGTCCGACCTGTTACTGAATCCCTAGAAGGGAAGTGGGGAAACCAAGGGACTGTTGAGTAGATAAGGGGAACACTTCCTTGGGTGGTACATGCATGTGGGGAATGAGAGGTTGTAGGTTGTTAGTTGAGTGAGCACCTGAGATGGAGTCTTTCCTGTTGTCCATGAGCCTTAGCCTGGATAGGAACCCTTTACCTTGGGTGGAGTTCATTCCCAGCTCGCAGGTGACTCACTGTTGAGAGTGATCAACAATGTAGTCTATGGCTGGGAGGTTCGTGGACGGTTTGTATGCAGCTGGTGACAATATTTCCAAGATAAGTACCAGTTGTATGATAAAAATGATATGCTTCTTTGTTATTTACATGCCTATGTTATAGTTTATAATATGTTTGATTATAATTGCCTGTATTTTTATGGATAATTTTGTGTAAATGTTTCATATCTGTAGTTACTATTATTTCAGTATAAAAGTCATATGTTATAGAAAGTAATTGTTTTTTTATTTTTATATGTAAATATTTCACGAGTGTGTTGTATGTATATGTCTTAGTTTCATGCAGTTTAAACCATAAATTTATGTGGCATTTCTCAGTTGACTATTGGGTATGTTACTGTATGTTCCACAGTATGGGAATGAAAGTGTTCCCTAGAGTAGCATGGTCTAGCCTGTTTAGGCTATGAATGTTACCGAATGGTGTCAGAGCATGAGTGGTTGCTCTGGAGTGGCGTACTCAGGCCTGCGGGTGGCCGGGGGGATGTTACATAATGGTATCAGAGCTTCAGTTCAACACTAAGATTGGATGGGCCAGAGGGGTTCATTTGAAGTGAATATTCATAGAAGAGTAACTTTGAGGTTACCAAAAATTGGAGTCATGGAGTATCCATGAAAAACGTCGGTGTGCTGGCGCGCACGGTAAATTTTGGCACCGCGCGGGAAAACGTTGTCGTGCCAGTATGCGTGGTAAATTGTGGCACCATGCAGAAGATCATTACGTGTGGATGCACACGCTGAATTTAGTCTTGCACGATGAGCACACACATAGTAATGTTCACATGGGGTGCACAAGTATTGCTTAACACAGAGGAGTTTTGTTGGTACGCGCATAAGTATGAGTATAAGTTGTTTTGCGACGGTGTATTCAGCAATGTGCGTAGATAGTAGGGAACTATGGAATATGTTAAACTTGACATGGTGCATGCATAGGAAGAAATGCACGTGGAATATCGGTGCACGGTACCCAAACTATGCACAGTGGATATTGGCGCACAACGCAAGAGTAGTGCGCGTGATTTGTCGGTGCGACGAAGAAGAAATGCATAGTAGATTTAGGTGCGTGGAAAACCGTTTTACCTTGTAATATTGATATGCACGATAAATATAAATGAATAGGTCAACGTTTAATGGACGCGAAGTCGCTTGGAAGGTGATGAGTCTAATTTTAAATTGCATAATAATAAAAGAAAAAGAAACACATAACTGCATCGAAGAATTAATTAAAAAGAATTTCGAGTTTTATTTTCCTCCAATTTAGACAGATGAAAATAAAAAAATATAAGATTACAAGAAAACTTAATAATAAAAGAAAACAAGATTCATAACATCACCAGATAGAAATTGTAATAAAATAGTCTAAAATTTGTTTTTGTATTTATATAGTCCTATTAATCACAAAATTACAAAAGTGTGATGATAGTAGTTAGCATGTTGTGAAAAGGGTCGTTTAGAGAACATACCTATCATCTCTGGTACTCTTTACCTCCGCTACCGACTATTCAAAATTTGTTGAGACATGCTTATCTTTTTTGAAGACTTACTTCAGCTTAGCGATCTCCACCTTTAAGGAAGAATCTAACTAGACCGGTTGATTATCTCCAACACTTTCGGCTGCTTCAACCGTAGATTCCTCCTTGTTATGTCGCTTACTCCTTTTCTTCTTAGTGGTTGGCCTGCTGATGACTAAATATTTTATAGTGGGATTCAACTTGACTTCCAACCATGAGTCTATATCTAGATCTATATGAAACTTAGTTGCTAGAATGTGTGCAAGGACCCTTTCCTCCTTATTCATAGGAAAGACTAGCATGTTGCTCAAATAACCAGTCTCACTCGATTTAGACTTTTCCATGTATCTCAGTTTGTGGATACCGAAAGGTGTTTTTACAGAGAGAACAAACTCGAGCAGTTGGGGATTACTTCAGTTATAGATATGCATATATCTTCATACTTAGGGAGTGGTAATTATAGAATTCCATTTATGAAGCGCAAACAAATTACGTATAAGAGCGTTGGGTTGCCATGCTCGACCAATCCATTTCAAATGATTAGCATTTGAGTTCATTACATGGTGGCATTCAGTTGATGTCACATGGCTATGAATTACTGAATGAATGAATCGGGGTGATCTGACTAAGCCATATCCCGCTCCACGAGTGGTGGATTTGACATGATGAGACATGTGATACCGCGGCTTGGTGAAAGTGGTTTTGGTAAACCACCTTCTTGCACAAGTTCATCTCATAAGGCACTGTACGTCTATGTTTTCGAGACTTGGGTCTTATCTAGAATTTCTGTGGTGATAACACCAAGAAACCGGTTGTGATAATGGTGATGTGTATGTTGAATCGAAATGGTGCATATTCTCATGAATTGCTGAATTGTTAGCCTAATTAGTTTCGATGGCTGCATGTTTTGCAGAATTAATAGCAACTCGATCAGATCAAACTAGTGCAAATTCCATAGGAATGGAAGAGGCACAGGGGAATTACAGTCACCAAGAG
The DNA here is from genome assembly GCA_009831015.1 of Picea engelmannii. NCBI lineage: Eukaryota > Viridiplantae > Streptophyta > Pinopsida > Pinales > Pinaceae > Picea > Picea engelmannii. The sequence goes on along the minus strand of ML792296.1, from coordinate 698,253 downwards.
GAGAGCAGAGGTGTGGATGTCCATTTGGGAATGGAAGGAACGAACTCCAATGGACATGGAGAAGAAAGGGATGAAGATATGAATATGGTTGAGACCATTAAGAATTTGCATAAGGATGTCCAAAGCCATAAAGATGATAATGAAAGTCTTATGAAAGCCAAAGAGAAACAAGATGACTTCAACATGAAGCTATTGGAGGGTTTGAACATAATAGAAAATAAATTGGTTAAGGAGAGTGGCTCAAGTGAATCTAGGAGTCACAAACCTTCAGAGGAGAAAAGAAAAGTAAAAAGTGCTAGTAGACATCACCATCTTTCCTAAAGGAATTCCCATAAGAGAGAAGGAAACAAATCAAGTCTATCCCTTGTCAGAAGGTATAAGAGATATGGGGTGGATGAGCTGCAAGGATAAATGATCAAAATCAAACCTCCTACATTTGATGGTGAGCACAAGAAGGATGAAGATGCAGAAACATGGTTTCTAGGCATGAGGAAGTATTTTCAATTGCATAATTATTCTTCTCATGCAAAAGGTAGAATCGATATCTATCAACTCAAGAGAAAGGCCTCCATGTGGTGGGATCAACTTGTTCAAGTACAACACATTGTAGAGAAAAGTGTTACTTGGAGGGAATTTAAGAAGTATTTTGAGGAGAAGTACTTGACTAAGAGATACTATGACAAGAAAATGAAAGAGTTCTTTGAACTCAAGTTGGAAGTATGACCATAGATGAATATGAGATAAAGTTTTTGGAACTGCCGAAGTATGTCTCCTTCATCAAGGATGAGATAGTCAAAATTCAAAGGTATCTAAGTGGATTGCCATCATTCATCAGTGAAAAAATATAGTATGATGATCCCAAGACATTAGAAGAGACCATAAGGAGAGATAAATGCCTATATGATCAACAGAAAGTAAGGCCAACTTTCCAAAAGGCTTGGGAAGACAATAAGAAATTCAATATGGATCAGACGAAGAAGGGAGCTAAGCCACCATTCTTCAGAAATAATCCACAAGGATAGAAAATTCCTAAAGAACTCAGAATGATTGACACGGGGATTCAAGGGCCAAGACAACCACCTATGCAATGTTGGGGTGTTAAAGGGGACCATAGGTTTAGAGAATGTCCTCACAGAGGTGAAAAAGGTAGGGCTATTCACAATGTACAGTGAGTTGAAGCAGTGGAGGACATGGACATAAATGTTCCAAGGATTTATGCAGCCCTAGACAACAAGCAAGTAGAGTATCAGTCCCACATGATTGAAGTGGAAGGTATGATCAACAACCAAACACTTGCTATTTTAATTAATTCAGGAGCTAGTCATAGTTATATAGACCCTAAGATGGTGGAAATTTTTCAATTGCCAAGAAGTAAGCATGGGAAATCCTGGTTGGTACAACTGGATACAAGAGCCAGAAGAAAAGTTAATGAGATGGTTAATTCATGCCTTATAGACATGAATGGACTGAACACAAAAGCAGATTTAAACATCTTGCCTTTAGGTTCCTATGTCTGTCTAATTTGGATGGATTGGTTGGACCAACATCACACTCTCTTAGACTATCAAAACAAAGAATTTACTTTCTTGTATGAGGAAGGGAAACCAAGGAAGGTACATGGAATCCCCAGGGCAGTAACCATTAGAGAAATTTCAGCATTACAACTGAAGAAGTGCTACAGAAAATGATGTCAAATAATTGCATCTCATTTGGTAGAGACACCTAGAGATAAGGTGCCAAATTTGGAGGATTATGCAGTCTTGGAATATTTTGAAGATGTGTTCAAGGAGGTACCTGGACTACCCCTAAAGAGAGACATTAATTTCTCTATAAATTTGATGCCCGGAGAAGCGCCAATATCAAAGACTTCTTACAGAATGAGTACACTAGAATTGAAGGAGTTGCAAATGCAGCTTGAAGAACTTCTGAAGAAGGGGTATATATGCCCAAGTGTGTCACCTTGGGGTGCCCTAGTATTGTTTGTGAGAAATAAAGATGGAACACTAAGGTTGTGCATTGACTTCAGATAGTTAAATAAAGTGACTGTTAAGAACAAGTATCCTCTACCAAGGATTGATGACATCTTTGACCAATTGAAGGATGCAAAGATATTTTCAAAGATAGATCTCATATCAGGATGCCATCAGGTAAGAATTAAAGAAGAATATATTAGCAAGACCACCTTTAGGACAATGTATGGTCATTATGAGTTCACAGTGGTACCATTTGGGTTGTCAAATGCACCAGCTATTTTCATGTGCTTAATGAATGGTGTTTTCTGAGAGTATTTGGACAAGTTTGTCATTGTCTTTTTGGATGACATTCTTATATATTCAAATTCAGAGGAAGAGCATGAACATCATTTGAGTATGGTGTTGCAAGTATTAAGGGAGCGTCAGTTATATGCCAAATTGAGCAAGTGCTCATTTTGTCAAAAACAGATTCATTATTTAGGGAATATCATTTCAAAGGATGGGATGATAGTGGATCCTGAGAAGATAAAAGTCATTAGAGAATGGTCAGCGATTCAACACCGAATAATGTGACAAAGGTGAGATCATTCATGGGTCTTGCAGGCTACTACGGAAGATTTATTGTAGGATTCTTAAATATTGCACACCCAATCACTTCTTTGCAAAGAAAGGGAGTGAAGTTTCAGTGGACACTGGATTGGGAGAAGAGTTTCTGGCACTTGAAACAATTATTGACAAGTGCTCCAATATTAAGGATCACAAACCCAAAAGAAGACTTCATCGTATGCACCGATAAATGTAATGAAGGAACTGGTGGAGTCCTTAGTCAAAACGGGTTTGTCATATGTTACGAATAAAGGATGTTGAAGGATCATGAAATAAGCTATTTCACTCACGATTTGGAGTTGGTAGCCATAGTGAATGCCTTGATGAAATGGAGACACTACCTCATGGGAAAGAGGTTTGAGCTAAGAACAGACCACAATGGTGTGAAATGTTTATTTGATTAGCCAAATATAAATGCTAGACAAAGAAGATGGTCAGAATTTCTAAGCAAATATGACTTTGATATAAAGCATATCAAGGGGAAAGAGAATAAAGTGGTTGATGCACTCAACAGGAAGGTGCATGAATTACATGCTACAACCATTAGAATGTACCAAACTGATACTAAAAGAAAAATTTTGGAGGCTGCAAATGTCGATATGCAATACACAGAATTGGTAGCAATGCTACAATAGGGTAAAATGCTTCAGAAGGTGGATAATTATAAGTTGGGAATAGATGGAATACTGTTGCGCCAAAACAAGATTTTTGTTCCAAATGTCCAAGACTTGAAACACATGATTTTGCATGAAATGCATAATGTTCCTTATGTAGGACACCCTAGATATCAGAAAACCATGGCAGTGATCAAGAGCCATTACTTTTGGTCGGGTATGAAGAAAGAGATCACCGAGTACATCGCTAGATGTATGGAATGCCAGAAAGTGAAAGATGAGAATAAGCACCCAGCGGGGTTGATGCAACCTTTAACCATTCCTGAGTGGAAGTGAGAAATGGTGACAATGGATTTTATTACGGGATTTCCTAGAATAGGCAAGTTGCATGATTTGATCATGGTGGTGGTGGACAGGCTCACAAAATCTACCCATTTTATTCCACTGAAAACTACACACAAGGAAACAGAGGTTGTTGATATTTTCATGAAGGAAGTGGCATGATTACAAAAGATTCCTAAAACAGTTGTATCTGACAGAGACCCGAAATTCACCTCAAATTTCTGGAAAGGATTGTTCAAAGGATTCAAAACGAATATGAACTTTAGTACAACTTATCATCCTAAGTTTGATGGACAGACATAAAGGGTGAACAAGGTGATAGAAGATATACTGAGAATGTATGTGATGGACAAACCATCGAAATGGGAAGACTACCTACACTTGGTAGAATTCACATACATCAATGGGTATTAGGAATTATTGAAGATGAGCCCATTTGAGGCACTTTACGGTAGAAAGTGAAATACTCCAGTAAGTTGGGATAACCCAATTGATAGGATAGTAGTTGGGCCAGAGTTGCTCAGGGAAATGGAGGACCAGATGACAAAAGTTAAGAAGAATTTAAAAGATGCCCAAGATAGACAGAAACGTTATGCTGATAAGAAAAGAAACCATAGAGAATTTGCAAGATACCAGATATATAAAATATGCAGAACAGAAACGAAATGCTAGAAATGACAGAATAACAGTAAAATATCCAGCATAATCTTCACAATACACATAAATGATATACGAAATAGCAACAGAAATAGCACTTTGAATC
>ML792296.1:620471-688412 GCA_009831015.1 Picea engelmannii | reverse complement strand
GAAGATCCTTCTAGAAGCGGAAGCTTCTATTAGGTCTTCTTACATCCGCCTTATTCTATTTTATTGAAAGGTCTTATTAATATTGACCTTTATTACATTCGAATACATTGATCTACCTATGTGCGGGTTAGGACCTTAATAGAATTCAAAGTGGGTGATCATGTTTTCCTGAAAGTGAAAGATAACAAGAGTTCCCTGAAGTTGGGAAGCTGCGCCAAGTTGGCAGCCAGATTTTGTGGACCTTTTGAAATCCTAGAGAGGATTGGTCCAGTTTCTTATATGATTGCATTGCCTGCATCTATGTCTGTTCATAATGTATTCGATGTATCATTTCTAGAGAAATACATACCTGATGCTAATCATGTTATTGATTGGAATGTGATTCAGGTGGAACAAGAAGGCTCTTTTCAAGTGCATTGGGTGCACATTTTGGACCGGAAAGTAAAACAACTCTGGAACTAAGCCATAGAGCTTGTAAATGTTCAATGGACTTGGTACGGTCCTGAGGATGCTACTTTGGAGCATAAAGATGAAATGCAAGAAGAATACTCGCATCTTTTTGAAGATTTTTGAAAATTCTGTTATATATGGGTGTATGATGCACTAAGAATAGTGCATAAATAAGGGGAGGAGATTTTAATATCCCTCGGCCAAACCTAATTGTAAATATAATATAAATGTACTTAAGTTGGTGAGTTGTTTTGACCTCATTTGGTAATGCACATCATGTGGCATAGTGCGCGCATGAACTGCGCAGTAAAATGATGTAATATGTACATTCTAGGATGCCACACACAATAACTTAGGTGCATGCAGTATAGAGGACAACGAGCTTCGTGTATATGATATGTGTTATAGGCTGGTGAGCCGATTATTATAAGTTGGGATGCTTATGTTGTGGTATTAGGTCGGAACAGCTAGATGTTAAAGGCCAATGCACCTACTTTCTACATGACTCATGATTAATATAAAATACATCGTTATGCATAGACCGACCATGATAAAAGAGATGGGGGACTGAACTTCACCATTTAGGGAAAGGGAGGTCCAAAAGTCAAGGGAATATTATATTAATATTTCCTAAAACATAAAGTATGGATAAATATTTTATCCTAAGTTCTAAAGTTGGGGACAAGTGGACCAAAGTAAATTCTGATATGACAAGTGTCAAGTTGGGGACAACTGAACCAAAGTAGCTTCCGATATGATAAGTTTCAAGTTGGGGACATGCATTCATATCATGGGGGGAATTATCTCTTTTGGTGACTTCTCACGGACCCTACCAGTAGCCCAACCACCATTATTCCCACAACGACTTCCATGAAGAGTTCACAATGATTCTCTTCCACACTTAGTTACCCAGTCAATGATTCCATGGCCATTTCACTCATGCATTCTGTTATCCATGAGACAACCATTTCACCATTTCGGAGCCCGTTCCCATAACCCTTTTCGGTTGGTGTACCTGGTTATCTTGGAGCGGGATTGAAGAAGAAGGTTTCCAGGCCTGTGAGCAATTCTCTGAGTGAGAGAATTGCTATGGATTGATTCCTGAAGGTGCTAGACTGTAGCTACAGTGCTCTGAGACTTTCGGTCTAGCCTGTTGTTGAAGCCCTGGAAGGGAGGTGGGGAAGTCGAGGGACTGTTGAGCAGAGAAGGGGCACACTTACTTGGGTGGGACATGCATGTGGGGAATGAGAGGTTGTAGGCTATCATCTGAGTGAGCACCTGAGATGGATTCTTTCATGTTGTTTATGAGCCTTAGCCTGGATAGGAACCCTTTACCTTAGGTGGAGTTCAGTCCCAGCTCGGGGGTGACTCACTGTTGAGAGTGATGAACAATGTAGTCTATGGTTGGGAGGTTCGTGGATGGTCTATACGTAGTTGGTGAGAATATTTCCAAGATAAGTACCAGTTGTATGATAAAATTGATATGCTTCTTTGTTATTTACATGCCTATGTTACGGTTTATAATATATGTGATTATAATTGCCTGTATGTTTATGGGTAATTCCTTGTAAATGTTTCATATCTATAGTTACTGTTTTTTTAGTATAAAAGTCATATGTTACAGAAAGTAATTGTTTGTTTATGTTTATATGTAAAGCTTCCATGAGCGTGTTGTATGTATATGTCTTAGTTGCATGCAGTTGAAAGAGTAAATTTATGTGGCATTGCTCAATTGACTATTGGGTATGTTACTATATTATCCGCAATATGGGACTGAAAGCGTTCCCTAGAGTAGCATGGTTCGGCCTGTTAAGGATGGAAATGTTACTGACTGGTGTCAGAGCATGAGTGGTTTCTATGGAGTGGCGTAACCCATCCTGGAGGTGGTCGGGGGGGACGTTACAAAGAAAGTTATCGATAAAGTGACCAATGAAGGGCAAGAAGTAGTTGAGATGGTTCCTATAACCGTTAGTGACAACGATAAAAGGACATCATAATGCAAATGAAAACACAAGAGACCATAATAGTAAGCAGGGATGATTTTAAGGATGGAAATTTATTTTAAAATGTAGAAACCTTGGTGAATCTTATTGATCTTTCATATTACAACTATAAATGTTTGGCAATATTTTATAAAAATATTCAAATTTCTAAGGATTTGATATAGTTTGTATAAAATTTTGGTGATTTTTAAGGTAAATTTTTTTATCCTATTGAATTTGGGCAAATCATTTTTAGAATAATGAATCTTTTTTTGGAAAAAAACATGGAAAATCAGCCCAGGAGGAAAATTTAGCCCCTAAAATCATCCATGATAGTAAGTTTACACTGATCATATATTTCTTTCTTTATCAATACCTTCATCCAGTTATTCCACCTCTTTCACTAGAAAGTTCTAACTGAAGAATGATAACTTCTTATTTCCTTCTTTCTAGGTCTCCATGTTCCGCTTTCACCCACCATCCTCTTTATGCAAGCTTACTTCTTGTATTTATTTTATTTATGGTCCGCGAGAGTCCCAATCCCAGTCTTTAAGACAAACACATTTTAAATTTCAAAGAATATGTAATAAACTATATATTTTTTAGAAATTTAAAGAGAGCTACTCTGGGAATGGTCCTGAATGTACTTTGTAAGCCTATTTTCAGAATATAAAGTATTTGAGGTTGATCTATCATTATATTTATTTGAGTTTCCCATGTTTCTACTCTGTTAAATTTCTCTTATGCATGCAGACCATCTTCTTTGTTATTTTTATATGATCATAAATCTTAAGTTAAACTATGATGGATGTGAGGAAATTTTTCTCATTTTTCTTTAATGTATGTAATATGTGATCCTTGGTCATTTCTCAGGAACCTTCTTGAAAAAAAAAAAAAAACATTTATTTCCCGTTATTTTATTTTTATTTGATTATCACGATGAACTTTTATGAATTCTCATATTCTAAATACCCAAAGTCCCACAAAAATATGAAAAAAAAGAGGAGTACCACCTCTATAAAAACATAGGGGGTTTTATATCCTCATGAGGTCACCGTTTTGGTCCTAATGGATTCAATCGTCAACATTTTTGGCGCCATACTAGGGAATGAACTGAAATTTGAAATTCGGTCTAGCGTTTTGAAAAACATATGACTTTTCCCAAGGTTGATCAACCCCTTTTGGAAGTTGGATTGAATAACCAACAAAGCATATTACATCAATTATACAACTTAGTAATATAAATGACCAAGACTCATGAAGATTTGGAAAGATATTGGAAAACCTTGGTCCAAGAAGAAGAAAGAGAAATCCTCCAAAGACAAAGGAGAGAAGAGAGAAAAGACCAAAGAAATCAAATATTAGCTAGAGCATCACAAGAACACAGTCGATATTGAAGCTGGACAAATACAAAGGACCCATTATCAGAAATAAAAGTAAGAAACTTTATATTCCAAGAAGCAAAATTCACATGGATATGGCAGAAAGAAATGAACAATTGCAGGATGAAGAGAGACAAGGGGGTGGAAGAGATGTTTCCAAAAATAAAGGAAACCGAGGATTTGAAAACTGAAGGAGGGTAAGAGAGTCCCCTCTAAATATTATAGGTGACCAACATGATCTTCATGTTCTCCCTAAGGGTACCTTAAAGGAATTTTCTGGAGATAGAGCAATTGACGCAAAAAAGGCATCTTCATTTGTTCCTTGATGTTTATGATTTTCACCATGTTGAGTATGATGATGTCATGGTAAGGTTATTTCTACAAACCCTATCAGGAAGAGCATATGAATGGTATAAAAAATTACCTAGTAGATTGATTCACTCATTTAACGACCTTGAAGCCATGTTCCTAACTATGTTTTCCCCTCTGATTTCTTATCATACCCTTCTCACCGATTTCACCCAAATTGGTTTCAGGAAGAATGAAAGAATACGAGAGTTTAATATCAGGTTCAATAAAACCTTGATTAAGATTCCAAAAGATAAAAGACCAAATGACCAAAATGTGATGCCTCCAAATGTGAAATATGCTATCACAACTTACCAAATAGATACCTTGGAGGAGGCAATGACCAAAGCCATTGAGATGGAATAAAATATGATAGAAATGGGTGTAGACCTTGACATTATACTGGGAAAAGTACAAAGGCATCTGGGATGATTAAGTATTGATAATCAAGGAGCTGTTTGTTCAAGAAAGAACGAATAATTCAAGCCAATACCAGCTCAGAACCAAACAATGGGAGGATTATTTCTCAAGGGAACTATACCGTATGTGAAGGTAGACCCTGTGGCGGCACAAGAAACTCAGCAGAGAATTGAAATTGCACAAATGAATAAAACTATCAAGCAAATTCAGAACAAGATAACCAGACTTAGAAGGGGAGATAATTATGTGGCAAATCCGAGCATGTCGATCCCATAGAAAAGAAGGAATCATCCCCAATAAAATAGAGTGAGGTTTGAAAACATGGATAATACACAAAGACCAAGGGTCCCCAGACAACCAAACCCCAATGTAGTTGTTTTGGACGATATATATGATGATAAAATGGTTGAGCAAGACAATTATTACTCACTCAATGAAAGATATGAAACTGTACATATGGAAGGGTGCGATACATCCATGTATATATTTGAGGAGGGAGATAACGATCCAAACTCACAAGAAAAAGTCCCCCAAACAAGAGGATTTGTAAATAGACCCAAGAATAAAGGTGACTCTGACAGGCAAAACGAAAAAGAAAAATCAAGTGAAAAGGGGATAAATGAGAAAGTGACGGATGGAAATGGAAGTAAAAGGAAACACTTGACGTCAAACTCCACTCAGATGACATATAATGTCATAGAGGACTTAAGTAAATTAGGGATAACTTTTCCTTTTACATAAGTGGTGAAGATTCCCCAACAGACATAATATTTTGAAATTATTGGACGATCCATCTGAGAAAGAAGAAGTTGTTGTTACAAGTCCAGAACAATGCCATAACCAACCAACGACCAAGTTGAGAGTTAAAATTATTCCCTTTTATATTTCAATTTAAAATCATGATGTTTCACTTCAAAATTGCTTAGATGAGACTAGTGTGACCACAAATATCATGCCAATGGTTGTCATGGAGGCATTAGGCATGAATTTCACCAAGTATTATGAAATTGGTGAAAGAATATACACAATTGATTCTAGAAAAGTGTCAGCTTATGGAGAGATCAAGTAACTTTATGCTTGGATTACAACAACCCCAAATATTATTATAGTTTTCAATATTATTGTGCTATACCTTCCTCCATAATATGTAGTTGTGTTGGGAAGATATTGTACATATATTATTGTCGGATATATAATGAGCGATGGAAGTTGTATGATGCTTCAAGGCAAATAAGGAGCAATGATTAGAGTGCCTCGTGAACCTAGAAAACCCTTCTCTTTCAAGAAGAAAGAAAATGAATTGATAAAGGATTATATAGATGCCAAGATTGGAAAATATGCTATCATAGACATAGAGCATAACGAAAAACTAGAGCAAGTTCAAGACACAGAGAATCAAGAATGTTTTTTTGAAGGCTATTGGAGGATGTCGTTTGATGGAGCTTGTTCAAATTATGGGAGCGGAGTTAGGATTGTTCTTTTGAGCCCAGATAAGGTGGTGCATCCACATGGTATTAGATTTTAATTTTCATGCACTAATAGAGAAGGAGAATATGAAGCCTTGATTTATGGGATGATCCTAGCACAAGAAATGAAAATAGAACATCTAGTTGTAACTGATGAATTAGAATTGGTGATCAAGGAAGTTACCCAGAGGTATAAAATAAAAAATGAAAGACTTAAGTTATATTTCAAAAGGGTTAACGAATTGATGGAATCATTCAGTTCCTTCCACATTTATTTCATTACCATGGAAAAGAATCACAAGGAAGATGCATTAGCCTTGGTGGCCTCATTGTCAAACTCAGACAATGTCCAAAGAAAATCATATTTCCAGGTAGAAAGAGCATTCTGACCATCTGTTCTCGATAACATTGAATATTTGCAAGTGTTTGAGAATGATGAACAACTGGGAAATATTTTGTTGGATGATGTTGATGATGATAATGTTATGAACCTGAATAGATCTACAAGAATGAATACAAAATATCACAATAGATACAAAGAGAAATATAGAAGAACAATATGTAAAATCTCTTTTATTACTATCAAACCCTTGAGGTAGGGCAACACCATACAATGGATCCTATTATGGAAGGCATCCTCACTTGTTCACTTGCCTTTTCGAGGGGGCATCCTCCTATGGAGCTACAACTCACAATACAATACTTCTCTTCATATCCTATTACATTGCTTGAACCCCCTTATATAGTGCTACCATCACCTAAGAACATTCTAGAGGAGGAATCTTCTAGAAGTAGAACCTTCTAAGAAGTCATCTTACATTTAGTATATCTAACTACCCCTTTATTATATATAACTACCATAGTGGGCCTTATTTAATTATATAGTGGACCTAGTCCACCTTACATTGAATGGCCTCCACTATTATCACTATGGGCCCTCTGCCCCCCCCCACTACCTCTCTAGCTACCTTACAGATAAAGATGATCAAACATATGTTGTCCCTAAATATTGTATGCAATCTGAATCTCTTTTTTCAAAATATGATCATCCTAAGAATCTCCTTGAAGAAGTTTCAATTCAAAAGGTGCAAGAAACAAGAAAAGTCAGTATTGGAACTGACAGTTCCCCAAAATATTTAAATTTGGGAATTGATTTCACCACTGAGGAATTTGATCAATATGTTTCCTTTTTTAAAGGATACATTGATGTGTTCGCTTGGACCTATAATGATTTGAAAGATTATGATAAAACTATATTCCAACATATCATTCCTTTGAGGGAAGAAGCCAAGTCTATAAAGAAAAAAGTAAGGATGATGAACCCCAAAATCAAACCTATGGTAAAGATTGAATTGGAGAAATTGAAGAAAGAAGGAATAATTTATCCCATTATGCACTCCAATTGGCTCTCAAATCCCGTGATCGTAAGAAATAATATTGGGAAATCTATATGTGTGTTGACTTCAGATACCTTAGAAAAGAACGCATAAATGATAACTCTCCTTTACATAATATGGATTTCCTTCTCCAACAAGTTATTGGCTTAGCTTGCATGTCCATGCTGGATGGTTTTTTTGGATATAACCAAGTCTTGGTGGCTGAGGAAGATAGTTCAAAGACAACATCTATCACAACTTAGGATACATATTCATATGCTAGAATGCCCTTTGTTTTGAAGAATGTTGGAGCCACATTTTAGAGGGATATGGATCATGCATTCAATGGATTGATAGGAAAATTTATGGCAGACTATCAAGATGACTTGACCGTACATTCGAAGAAAAGGAGTGATCGTATCCATCATTTCAGAATTTTTTTTGAAAGATGTAGATTATATGGTGTCTCTCTAAATCCCAAGAAGTGCTTGTTTTTTGTAACTCAAGGAAAATTATTGGGCCACAATGTATGCAAGGAAGGGATTTACATAGATCCATAAAGAGTCAAAGAAATAAATGAGATTAACCCCCCAACATCCAAGAAGGGAATCAAATAAATTTTCAGCAAGATCAACTTTGTGCAAAGGTTTATTTCTGATAATGCAAGTATTGTAGAGCCAATCAATTTGTTTTTGAAAAAGGAGAAGAGGTTAGAATGGACAACATATACTCAAGAGGCATTCAATAATATCAAAGGATTAATCACCACATCCCCAGTCCTTATTAGTCCGATTTTCAAAGTGATTTCATCATCTATTCCTTTGCTACATAGACTTTTTTTTCATTTGTTCTTACTCAGAATAATATCAAAGGTGAAGAACTCCCAATCCGTTTCATGAGAAAAACGCTACTTGACTATGAATTGAGGTACTCAGAACTAGAAAATAAATCCTTGGCTTTGGTAAATGCGGTGGGGCACTTTCGGACGTACATATTAAACTCCTTGTTATCGTTGTTGTGTTTGTTTCGTCACTTGGGTCAGAAAAACAAGCGCACTTAAAAGTCTAGTTGGGCCTGCTAGAAACGACAGAGGTTAGTGTATGAATTAAACACTACAAGAACATGAAATAAACAAACAACTAAGATAGAAACAACTAAATAAATATCTAAAGAAACAAAACTAAAATGCATAAGAAAATTTGAACCAAAATCAATCAACCAAATGACCAATGATTATGGCACCAATGGATAACTATATTAGTTGGAAAACACCGTAGAAAAAGGAGGACTTTTGGATCCCCACTTCCACCTTGGGAAGGATCTTGAGTCCCCTATTTGAGATTTCTTCTTACATTGATAAACTAGGAAGCAAATGGTGAATAATTCCAAGACTATTCCCTCAAGAGGTGAGGTGAATATCTTATTGAAATGTTGCTAGAATGCTCCAAGAAGAAAAGAGGTTTCTTGAGGGAGGATAGAGGCAACATAACAATACTATGAGATTATTGAATTCTTAGTGCACCCATGGCATCCTTTTATAGCATGTATTTGAGGCAATATTCAATCGGTTCTTAGTGTGGACAAGGATCCCTTTAGGGAACCCTTAAGTCTTTGACCAACCCCCCATTCAGATTCATCTCTGATTTGAGGGTCAAATGAAGTTGGGAGATTGTCTAGAAGTGGGTGAGGGGATGACAAGAACCATAAATGCGTTGTTCATAGGAGTGTGTGGATTTTCTTGTACACAGTTGAACATATGGCACATTGTGCTCTCTACGATATTCTTTGGCCCACACACTGTGCATGCTCTTCCTTTAGTTTTTTAGCGCATGCCAATTTTTTGTCCAATTGTATAGTTTTTTCCCCTTAGAAATTCATTTTTGGTTCTAAAGGTGAACTAATAGGTGTTTGGATATTTGTATTCCTATAACCATTTGCATGCAATGTTGCAGACGAAATTTCAATGATAATAGATGCCCCCTGAGGTGTGAGGTTAGGAGCATATGTATAGCCGAAATACATCAATGTTTCTTCTACTGAGAGTACCATTGTAAGGAAGAGTTATAAGAGGAACTGTAAGAGTGATCTATCCAAGGGAGAGGGGAAACTGTGGGACCTAAACCTTTCTCTAGGAAGATAAATAAAATATGTATACAAATGAGGCGGGCATGCCCCATGATCGTCTCATGTAACTCAAAAAAAAATATAAGACAACAATTGGATTTTCATGATGATGTAGATAACTGCAGTGCCCTTCATGGAGGTTTGATAATGGCCGATGAAAATTATGATGGTGAACATACTCTGAAAAGAAGCAAGGACACCTGGGAGGAGTTTTGATGATTCGTAGACATTGATGGCCTAACAACATTTAGAGGTCTTCTTATAGTATGAAACAACTGCAATAGTGGAATAGTAAGACCCACCATAACATGAGATTTTTTTTATGTTGAATGCTATGGAGATCAATGACAACAGAGAGAAATGATGGTTCTCTCTGTGTTGTCTGAGACTCCTCATTGGAAAGGTAATGAGAGTCAATATATTGTCGCCCTTATGGAAACTATGTTGATGTTGATAGAAAGGGAGATGTGACTCTAGGAAGAAAAGGGCTTCATGAAATCCATAAGGTAAGATCAGGAACTGATAGGGAACATGAACAAATTCAATATGTGGTGAGACTCAAGACTTCCCTTGGTTGGGGGTATGTTTGGAGGGTGATTGGAAACAACCGTGAAATTGTATTTAGTGTCAGGCGGATGACTAGACATGGTTTAAATTGTTCCAAAGGCGTGAAAAAGTGGATAAGATAAGATATTAGGGGTACATGAACTGTGGGATACTCGAGGTTTATGAATGATGTCAACATGACGAGAGGAGATTGATTTCCCCAACCAAGGGCACCATGGGTTGCTTTTCCAGAAAAAAAGAAGGTCATCAAGGGTGACGCTAAAAAGGCTAAGTAAATGTTGGAAACAAAGGTTTTTTTTACAATTACCAAATGAATATAGAATAATTTGGGATGAGTGTATAGATACATAAACAAGTTCCCCAGTGTAACATGGCTTGACCTATAAGGGTGCAAGGTGCGTGGAGAACTGGTGGAGGGTGGGGGGTCTCATGGGTGGGTTTCTATATTAGATAAATGAATGGAGGGTAATTTGCAGATGGGAAAAATGATTGTGGATGAAATGGAGGTTAAATGATACTTTGGAGGTGTAGTCAAAAGAGAACCATGATGAGGTAACCTTGGAGTCCATTGGGAAAGCTATAAAAATGATGAGAAGGAGCATGTGGCTGATTCTCATAAATCCGTAAGACTATTAGGACTCCCATCCTAGGGGTGAAAGAAGCATGAGTTTCAAAGTTCCAAGGGGGACTATGAATGGGACGATTGAAGTGGGGGAGAGTGCTATTGGGTGACAGTACCGAAAAGAAACAGAGGTGGCAGTACTGCAAAGCCGGATGTAGGGACCCTAAAGGCAAATGTCAGAGGGTGTGATTAGGAGATGCAATTGATATTCAAAGGGAGATATTACATGCTAGTGTGACGCAGGCGCACCAACCACGGGCAAGTCTGCTCATAGGATCTTTCTCCTCCTTCGACCCAGAGAACTCTAAGGTTCTCCCTATTTCCCTATCGGGGAATATTTCACCCACATAAATCTCTTTTGGGACTCCCCTTCTTTTATCGGGGTTCCTTCTATCGGGAGTTTGGCACCCATGATGTTCTGGTGACTTGAAACGTCGATCCCCGATCTACAATGCACCCCTTTGTTGCCTCAGCCCACTTGGCTAAGCCTTTAATCCACGCGATCGACCCCTATATGACCACAGCAATAACTCCCGTCGGGATTTCAGGGTTTGCGATGTCGAAATACTCGTGTCCCCAAGACTCACGATTCCCCGAATCGCGACGCGCTCTTTTCATGATAGCCCTTCGGCTATAGGCTTCTAACCACAGGACCGTTAACCTGTGACCACTATCTCACCCTGTCGGGGTTACGGGAATTCTAGTGCTACAAAACACTTACCCGTGGGTTTCCCGATTTCCCGAACACTGATCCACTGTCAAGATGACAACTGGCTCCCACTATGGCTCTTCCTTCAGCTCGAAATGTTGAAAAATGTCCCCCACCAATCAGGGTTTCGTGGATCACGATTTCAAAGTGCACAAACCACTGGTCACTGGGATCCCCGATATCCCGATGAACTCCAAACACCGATGGATTGACTCCTTGTCGGGATTTTCTCCGATGGCGTATATTTCTACCATGCGTCCTCTCGAGGAACGATCCCAATTTCCTCCGGGGTTCGGGACTTGGAATGTCTTGAGTTCCTTGTCCTTAGGAACTCTGATATGTCGATTCCTGACTCTTCCCATATTTCTAACACCTGTCCTCCACTAGCTCCACCTGTGGCCCACATGACTCTTCTGTCGGGATTTTGTGTATCGTGAATCCAAACGGAAAGGGTTTCTTACCTTTGAATTCCTCGATGCTTCAAAATCTGACCCTTCTGGATCTATTGACACGTGTCCTCCAAAATGAATGGTTTAGATCTTATCGGGAAATCGCAGATCGCGATTCCGTATGACAAGATTTATGTGTGCTCGAAAACTCCGATGATCCGTCAGTATTTCGAGACTCAAAAGTCTCCAACTTATTCACTTTTGAAACCCCGATTCCCACACAGAATTAACCCCCTTACAGCTTCTATCCAATCGAATGATTGATGAGTAACTAGAGGATAATCCAACAACTCACGGTATTCTGAGCTTGAACTCCTCGTGTGGCTGTAACTTCCTCGCTACTCTTGATGGATCGGATGGCTGACGGGATTTCCACGAAATTTTCCACAAGATCTCGACCGTCACTCCCCCCCTTACTTGAAGATTTCCTAACACAAAACCTCCTATGCGACCCTTCAACATATTTGAAGGCTTTGTCACTCCTGAGCTTTTTCAGCTTCTCAGCCTCTTAGAAAAGAGGTCTCTTTTGCACGCACTCCTTGAGACAACTCTACAAACACTTCAAGTGTTCAAATTTCTTTGACTCTGCGCACGTCTGCAGCAGCAGTCCTCCAAATATTCTGTCCAGATTCACGACTGAGACTTCCTCCATTAGCCTGCGCACTCCTTGCACGGCTTCAGCAAACCACTTTCACTTTTGAGTGAATTGAGAACAAGAGTTAAACTACCTGAACCTTCTGTCAACGCACTCCTTGCAGACGACTTCAACTGCACTCCTTGCAGGAATCCTTACTCAGAAAGAGAAACAATTGAAAGTCATTCACTCACCCTCTCAGACCTCAATTCAACCATGAAATCACATACACAGCATATAAAAGCACATGTATGGCAGGAAGCAAACATCCATGAGCATAACATCAATACACAGAGAAATCACACAACCATGAATTTGAATAAAATTATATTCTATTAATTCAAATGCCTGCACATGGGGTTCTTCATACAATTCTTTTCTTGCTCTTATTTTCTTGCTCCTGCTCTAGATAATGATACAATACACAAATGAGGGTGTCTATATCCGTTTTCCCTCTTGAACTCTAAAGCTATCAAATCTAAAATAAATTCCTATCTACCAGCATTAACTAAATTAAATGTTGTCTATCTACCTAAGGACGAGAGCTATCCTCTCAAGGTCCAATATAATATACAATTGGCCTTCATAAATGGCTTCATTAAAGACTTGCGCAATAATCCCAAAGCATTTTCAAAAATTTGGGTTGGTTTGTCTAGCTGATCTCCGCTTGATGTGTTGGCTCGCTTGATGAGTCAGTGATGCTCCTGCATCGTACTCCTCGGCTTGAAAAAATTCATGGGCTCCTATCCATGAGCTCCTGCATGGTCTATCCATGCTTTTGAACCTCTGCTTCAGTTTCCCAGCTGGCATCTTCCACTGGGTGGCCCTTCCATTTGACCAGATACTCATAGTATTCCTTCCTTCGGGTCTTCTTACCCACTCTCTTGTCTAGTATGCATTCCATCTGTGGCTTCTCAGCAACTGGCATCTGCTTCACCCACTGGATCACTTGTTTCTCATCACTTTCTGTTCCTGCTTCATCAGCTTTATATGGATATAAATCCAAAACATTAAATATCGGGGATATCCCGATCCCATCGGGTAACTCGATCTCATAAGCATTTTCTCCAAATTTTCTCAAGACTTTGCATGGTCTGATTTTCTTCATCTTTAGCTTATTATATGTTCCTCTCGGGAACCTTTCCTTCCTCAAATGTGCCATAACTAGATCACCAACTTCAAACTGAAGTTTTCTCCGATGTTGATTTGTTCTGCACTTGTCTTCAATAGTTGCTCCTTCACCTGGCTGTGAAGTTCCTTCATCGCTTCAGCGAATTCTTCTGCACTAGCACTGTTAGTAGTAGTCTATTCTGAATCCATTAATTTAGAAACTCCTCTCGGATGCATCCCATATACAACTTGAAATGGACTATTTCCTGTGCTTCGATTCACTGAATCGTTGTATGCAAACTCTGCATGTGGTAATATGCTATCCCAGTTGCTATGGTGCTCTGTCACCAGGGTTCTCAGCAATTCTCCCAGAATTCTGTTCACCACTTCTGTTTGACCATCTATCTGAGGATGATAAGCAGAACTAAACATCAATTTAGTCCCCAACTTCTTCCATAATGTCCTCCAGAAATGCCCTATGAATTTTGTGTCTCTGTCCGAAACTATGCTTTTCAACAATCCATGAAGTCGAACGACCTCTGTGAAGAAAAGATTTGCGATGTGAGTCACATCACTGGTCTTCTGGCATGGGATAAAATGTGCCATCTTGGAAAACCTATCTACTACCACAAAGATTGAATCAACACCTCTTTGTGTCTTTGGTAAACCCAATATAAAATCCATGCTGATCGCCTCCCATGGCCTCCCTGGTATGGGAAATGGCTGATAAAAACCCGCATTCTACTTTCTGCCCTTTGAATGCTGGAAAATTCGACATTGGTCAATGAACCTTTTAAATTCTTCTCGCATCCCTCGCCAAAAATATGATCCGCTCAACTTCGCGAATGTTTTATCATGACCAAAATGCCCTGCCAAGCCTCCACTGTGTTTCTCTTTTAACAGATTCTCCCTCGTGGAGTAGTTTGGAACACACAATTGATTTCCTTTGAACAATAATCCATCTTGGATCATATAGTCTATCCAAGGGCTTCTATCTCTGAGAATTGGATTCTCAGCTACTTCATACGCTTCCTTAAAATCTTGGTCATCCGCATACATATCCCTCATATCATCAAAGCCTAATGTCCTTACTTTGAACTCCTGCAACAACAAACATTTCCTGCTCAAAGCATCAGCCACTTTGTTAGCAGTACCAAAAATATGCTTTATTACAAAAGTGAAATTTTGCATGTATTCAACCCATTTAACATGCCTCTGAGTCAACTTTTCCTATTGAGTCACAAACTGTAATGCATGGTTATCACTATATAAAACAAATTCCTTTGGAATCAAATAGTGCCTCCATTTCTTCAATGCCTGGATGATGGCATAAAATTCCTTATCATACGTGGAGTACTTTTCTTTTGCCTCATTCAGCTTCTCGCTGAAATATGCAATCGGTCTGTCCTCCTGACTCAAGACCGCTCCTATAGCAAACCCGCTTGCATCACATTTCACCTGAAATGTTCTCTGAAAATCCGGCAATACCAAAACCAATTGTTCTGTAATCTTTCGTTTCAACAAATTGAAACTCTTCTCAGCCTCTTTAGTCCAGTGAAAAGATTTATGTCTTTTCTTCACTGTATCCATCATTGCTTCACTAATTCCACTGGAATTCCTGATGAATTTTCGGTAGAAACTAGCCAGTCCATGAAAAATTCTCACCTCGAAAATATTTCTCGGTGATGGCCAATTCTTAATTACCTCCACTTTATTCGGATCCATCTTTAATTCATTTTCTGAAATAACAAACCCCAAATAAATGAGTTATGTCTTCATGAATGAGGACTTCTTCATGTTAATTATTAGCTTCTCCTGCTGTAGCTTCTTCATCACAATAGCCAAATGCTTCAAATTCTCTGCCTTTGTCTTATTGAAAACCAATATGTCATCCAGATACACGATGAAAAATTTCCCGATGAACTCCCTCAGGACTTCATTCATCAACCTCATAAAGGTACTTGGTGTGTTTGTCAAGCCAAACGGCATGAAAATCCATTCATACAAACCTTCATTTGTATTGAATGTTTTCTTCCACTCATCGCCTTCTCTCATGCGGATCTGGTGATATCCACTCTTCAAATATATCTTTGAAAAAAAATTTGCCCCACTTAAGCAATCCATCAAATCATCCATTCTTGGCAATGGGAATCTATACCTGATAGTTATCTTGTTGATGGCTCTTGAATCAGTGCACATCCTCCAGCCTCCATCTTTCTTCGGACTGAGTATTGTCAGAACAACACATGGGCTTAGGCTTTCCCTGACTAATCCTTTGTTCAACAACTCCTGGACCTCTCTCTTAACTTCTTCATTCTCCTGTGGTGTCAATCTGTATGCGGCTTTGTTTGGAAAAATAGCTCCTGGTATGAGGTCTATATGATGACTCACACTCCTCATCGGTGGCAACGAATGAGGTAGTTCATCCACTACAATATCAGCGAACTCTTCCAGCAGTCCTTGAACTTATTCTGGCAAATCGTCCACTTTTGTGCTAGTCAGAACAATTCTTGGCTTTCTAACCACAAAGAATTGTGGATCCTCCTTCTTCTTAACTTCTGTAAGAAGTTCCTTCCCACTCATGAGAAGTATTGTGTTACTTACTTCCGGTTTCGCCTCATGCAATGTGTGGTTTCTCCCATTCTTCTCCAGGGTATATGTGCTCATCCTCCCATCATGAATCACATTTCTGTCATATTGCCATGGTCTACCCAACAATAAATGACAAACATCCATAGGAATGACATCACATAAAATCTTGTCATTATATCCTCCTATTTTAATGTCAACTAAACAATGTTTAGTGACACTTACCTGATGTCCCTTCTGTAGCCATGAAAATTTATATGGACTCGGATGATCAGTTGTCTCCAACTCTAGCTTTTCTACCATCTCTATTGAAATGAGATTATCTGTGCTCCCGCTGTCCACAATGACCTTGCACACTCTATCCTTGGTCTTGCAAGCAGTCCTAAAAAGACTTCCTCTGGGATGAATTTTCCATCTCCTTTTCTGGCGTCAAAAGGACTTTCCGCATTACCAGTGATCTTCCGCCTTTAGCATATTCTGCCTCAGCATCTCACCTCTGTGCCTCGACGATATGAGTCTCTCTAGTTTCTTTCTTTTTCTCTGGACACTCAAACGACCTGTGCCCATTCTTTCCACATGTGAAGCATGTGATTACTCCACCTCTTCCTCTTCCTCTACCTCTGGTACAAGGAAACCTATTATTATTATCATATCCTCCTCTCTATTCATTTTGTTGTCCTCACTTTTCAACATATGGTCCTCTCTGTGAGGTTCCACCTCTTTCAACTTTTCCCTGAGGTTTCTTCCATTCCTCCTTGGGCTTCTGGTATTTATCTTGGGCAACTGCTTTGCCTCTGGGCTGACTTCTGCCTCGACCCCTCTGACTTTGTTTATAGCTCAACTTCTCCTCAACTTTCAGAGCCAATTAGTAAGCATCCTCCACCGTTCGGATGGTTTCCATACTTATTTCATCCTGAATTTCATACCTTAGTCCATTCATATACCTGGCCACCTTTTCATCATTGCTTTCGTGATGATCTGCCCTGATATTCAGTCTATAAAATTCCTCAGTATACTCCTTCACTGTCATCATCTTCTGTCTCAGGTTTTGCATCCTACTGAATAGAGAAATTTGATATTCCCTGGGGATAAAATTTTCCTTCATCTTGGCTATCATCCTATCCCAGCTCTTAATATTTTGTTTGCCTTGGAAACACCTATCAGCATGCAGTTCATCCCACCATAAGGTTGCATGTCCTTTTAATCTTGTGACGACATGCCTGACCTTCTTATCCTCTTCAATATCTTCATAGTTGAAGTAAGTGTCTAGAGCTCTAATCTAATCTAGCAGCTCTTCTCCATCCAGATTTCCCTCATAGACTGGAATGTCCATTTTCACCTTTGTACTCATCCTTACAATAGCTTTAAGTAAGCGTTCACTCACTGCATCTTCTGCTGGGATTTCCTCTTCTCTATTCCCAACATCAACTTCATCGTCAGATTCACTGGTGTCTCCTACATCAGCTTTGCGCCTTTACGATGTTTCCATGTCCTCCATTCTGGCACGAAGATTATGCATTTCTCTCTCCACGTCTGGATTCTGCACTTGTCTACCTCTGTCTCTGGACAATTCCCTTTTGTCCTCTGGATCGGGCGATTGTTTACCTCTTCTCCTTGGCGGCATGGTGAATTCTCCTTTTCCTCTGATACAGAAAGCAAAGAATCTTTTCTAAGCTCTGATACCACTTGACACTGGCATGCCAACCACAGGCACATCCGCTCACAGGATCTTTCTCCTCTTTCGGCCCAAAGAACTCTAAGGTTCTCCCTATTTCCCTATTGGGGAATATTTCACCCACAGAAATCTCTTTCGGGACTCCCCTTCTTTTATCGAGGTTCCATCTATTGGGATTTTGGCACCCATGATGTTCTGGTGACTTGAAACGTCGATCCCCAATCTCCGATGCACCCCTTTGTTGCCTCAGCCCACTTGGCTAAGCCTTTAATCCACGCGACCGGCCCCTATATGACCACAGCAATAACTCCCATCGGGATTTTGGGGTTTGCAATGTCGAAATACTCATGTCCTCAAGACTCGTGATTCCCTGAATCGTGACGCGCCTTTTTCACGATAGTCCTCCAGCTATAGGCTTCGAACCATAGGACCGTTAACCTATGACCACTGTCTCACCCCGTCGGGGTTACAGGAATTCTAGTGCTACAAAATACTTACCTGTGGGTTTCCCGATTTCTCGAACACCGATCCACCGTCAAGCTGACAACTGGCTCCCACTACGGCTCTTCCTTCAACCCAAAATGCTGACAACTGTCCCCCACTAGTCGGGGTTTCACGGATCGTGATTTCAAAGTGCACAAACCACTGGTCACCGGGATCCCCGATATCCCGATGAACTCCAAACACTGATGGATTGACTCCTTGTCAAGATTTTCTCCGATGGCGCAGATTTCTACCACGCGTCCTCTCGAGGAATGATCTCGATTTCCTCCAGGGTTCGGGACTTGAAATGTCTCGAGTTCCTTTTCCTCGGGAACTCCGATATGCTAATTCCCGACTCTTCCCAAATGTCTGACACCTGTCCTCCACTAGCTCCACCTATGGCCCACACGACTCTTCTATCGGCATTTCACGTATCACAAATCCAATTGGAAAGGGTTTCTTACCTTCGAAATCCCCGATGCTTTGAACTCCGACCCTTCTGGATCTACTGACACACGTCCTCCAAAATGAACAGTTTAGATCTTATCGGGAAATCAAGGATCGCGATTCCGTATGACAAGATTTTTGTGTGCTCGAAAAATCCGATGCTCTGTCGGTATTTTGAGACTCGAAAGGTCTCCAACTTCTTCACTTTTGAAAACCCGATGCCCACACGGACTTAACCCCCTAACAACTTCTGTCCAATCAGATGATTGACGGGTAACCAGAGGATAATCCAACGACTCACGGTATTCTGAGCTTGAACTCCTGGCGTGGCTGTAACTTCCTCACTACTCTTGATGGATCAGATGACTGATGGTATTTCCACGAGCTCCTCCACAAGATATTGACCGTCACTCCCCCCATTCCTTGAATATTTCCTAACACAAAACCTCTTATGCGATCCTTCAACAGATTTGAAGGCTTTGTCCCTCCTGAGATTTTTTAGCTTCTCAGACTCTTAGAAAATAGGTCTCTTTTGAACGCACTCCTTGCAGCAACTCTCCAAACACTTCAAGTGTTCGACTTTCTTTGACTCTGTGCACGTCTGCAGCAGTTGTCCTCCAAAGCTTCTGCCCAGATTCACGACTAAGACTTCCTCCATTATCCTGCGCACTCCTTGCATGGCTTCAACAAACCACCTTCACTTTTGATTGAATTGAGAACAAGAGTTAAACTACCTGAGCCTTCTGTCAACGCACTCCTTACGGATGACTTCAACTGCACTCCTTGCAAGAATCCTTACTCAGAAAGAGAAACAATTGAAACTCATTCACTCACCCTGTCAGACTTCAATTCAACCATGAAATCACATACACAACATATAAAAGAACATGTATGGATGGAAGAAAACATCCATGAGCATAACATCAATACACAGAGAAATCACACAACCATGAATTTGAATCAAATTATATTATATTAATTCAAATGCCTGTACATGGGGTTCTTCATACAATTCTCTGTTTGCTCTTCTTTTCTTTCTCCTGCTCTTGATAATGATACAATACACAAATGAGGGTGTCTATTTCTGTTTTCCCTCTTGAACTCTAAAGCTATCAAATCTAAAATAAATTCCTATCTACCAGCATTAACTAAATTAAATGTCGTCTATCTACCTAAGGACGAGAGCTATCCGCTCAAGGTCCAATACAATATACAAGTGTGCCTTCATAAATGGCTTCATTAAAGACTTGCGCAAAAATCCCAAAGCATTTTCAAAAATTTGGGTTGGTTTGTCCGGTTGATCTCCACTTGATGTGTTGGCTTGCTTGATGAGTCAGTGATGCTCCTGCATCATAGTGTCAATCATATACCTGAAGGGTATGTGTTGGTTTGTGATGACCAAGTACCTCCACACATTAAGACTGAATACTTGATGTGAAAAATATCTGAAGATAAAGAACATATAACAATTATTTGATAGTTTTGAACATGAGCATGCATACCTGAGTGTGATGTGAGAAAAAGGATCCCCCGGGGCCAAGTGCATATGGTAAACTGGGTAATTTGACTGTGTAGGTGGTAAGACCCCGATCCAGTGGCTAAAGATGGATAAAAAAATAAATACTTTGAGCTCATGTAACTGAGTGTGGAAGTTTTGGAAAAAGGGACTATATATGGTTGTGGGGCCCACAATGACACCTCATTTGTACCTACTTTCATAGTGAGTTGACGAGAGGTGCAGTTGGTTGGAGAGTCGGCTCGTGAGGGGCCAGTGAGACTACTATGGGTGGGAGAGAAACGACAGAGGGATGAGGCTGGTGCGAGGCCAATAGTTGAGGCAAGAGTCAGTAGGAGGTGCAAATTTGATGATCAAGGTGCAGGGCCATCACATGTGCCTCATGTAGAGTTCGGTGGGGGGTTAGAGAATTTCTGACGCTGGTTGGAGGTGGTACTATAGGGTGTGCCTGATGGCATGTGGTCCCATATATAAAACGAGAGAGTCCTGGAGAAGTGTGTGGGTGGACTTCCAGAGTTGTAGACTTTCATCTATAGAGAAGCTGTAGAAAGGGCAACGATGGATGGATGAATGCCCCCCAGACATAGAGGACCCCCATCGGGTGGGACACCTCCTACAGATAGATGACTCAGTGGTGGTGCTCTGGGGGCACCTTGAGTGCTATGTTGTATATTTTTGTATTTATATAGGCTTGCGTGCCCATTTTGTATAGGGTAGTGTGACACCCATTTTGTACGTATAGGGGTGAGGGGGGCTCACTTGCCTATGGGCGATGTATATTTTGTACAATTTTTCAAACATTAATGACACATTGATCGATATATATAGGGATATAAATGTTTGGGATCTCAGTGATGTTTACATGTGATGATATTTTGGTTGTGTTTTTTATGATGTCTAATCTATATGTTGTGATAAATGTTTGATGATTTATGTATGTGTGATGATGTCTTGATGTGATAAATTCCAATCTAACACTAGGTTAGCCATGTTATCTACTATTCGATTAAATTTTCGTGGATTATGGGTAAATGTAATTGAATCAAAATTGAGAGATAAGAGTCCAACTTGCAGGTATTTGCGAAAGAGGCAAGGATCGTGGACATGGTACACATTGTTGAGTTGCAGGACAACAAGATGGGAATATAATAAGATGATAAGGTGATGAATGTGGTGGTGATTGGCCTCAGCGAGGAATATAATGACGGATTTGTATTCTTCTTGGTTGTTGGTTGCTGAACCCAAACATATGCCATTAGAGTGGAGTAGTTCATGTGAGGGGGTATAGAGGGCCCAAGCAGCCGAAGCGAGATTCTATGTCTAGAGGCTAGCTCTATCAGTGTAACCGATGTGGTAGGTCGATGTAGGAGACATCTATTAATAACACGAATGGTAGATCCGAAGTGAGGAGTGGAGGCAAAAAATAAGACTAAAAACTCTACAAATGTGTACGACAGAAAATCCTAGTGTAGAATGACTACGCTCAAGCGTAAAAAAAAATTAAGTACAACCCGTTGATGGGTTCTTTGATATGGTAGACTTATGGAGAGGCCAGGATGTATGCACCTTTAGTGAGGCATTTTTGGATGATGTAGGGTCCATTCCATAATGACTCGAATTTCCCATGACCAAGAGTATCATGAGCGATATAGTAGGATAGGATGAGATCTCCTTCGTTAAATGAGCAAAGGTTGACATTGCGGTCAAAGGTGTCCTTCGACCATTTATTAGCTACCTCATTGTTACGTAAGGAAGAACAACGATATTCATACAACAAATCTAAGTTTGGCAAGCGCTACTCCATTGGAGCAGTGTCAAGTAATAGCTTGATGGCAGTGTGCAACATGGGAATTTCTCACTCGATGGGAGGGTGGCTTCAATACCATGGATGAGATGAAACAGTGTAAAACAGGTGGCAGTTTTAACTATTGTGCGATAAGTCCATAATGTTGAAAACAACATATGATGCCAATTGGTCTTATGTTTGTTGACAATGCATTGCAGCATGGTTTTGAGGACTTTGTTAACATCCTCGACCTGTCCATTGGACTGAGGGTAGTATGGGGAGGAAAATTCATGGAAGAAGCTTAACCTTGAGGAGAGTTTGATGAAGATATCATTCTCAAAGTGTTTACCGTGATCAGAGACTAACTGTAGTGGGACTCCGAAATGGTTAAAGATGTGGTTGAAAAAAAAAACACGTTTTTGTGTCAATGGTATTGTTGAAGGTGGGCATGGCTTCAAACCATTTGGTAATTTAATCTACTAGCACAATGATGTACTTGTGTCCATTTCTAGGGGATAATCGAAAGTCATGAAGTCTATGCCCCATTTTTAGAAGGGGACGACAGTGATGACTGGATGTATAAGAGTGGGTGCCACTCATGATTTTCTTGCATAAAGATGGAATTTGTTGCATCACTTGACAACGTGGATACAGTCATGAAACATGTGGGCTAGAAGTATCTGGTTCGAATGATTTTTTGGGATGTGGAAATACCTGAGAGGTGGCCACCGCAGGTGCCACTATGGAAATCGTTCAAGACTCTGTCAAACATCGACGGAGTATGGTGTTGACCCAACATTGATACAAAATGTCACCGATGAGGAGGTATCGAGGGGCTTGATGGAGAAGGTTTTGACGATCATATCATGAGAGATGAGACAAAAACTTCTATGTCTGAAGGTAGATGAGAAGGTCAACATACCAAGGATCATCCAAGGGGATGTAGAAGAGGTTTTCATCAGGAAAATCCGTGTTGACGGGTGAATTTGTAGCATTTGAGGGAAACACTATGAGGATTTTGGAGAGAACAAGTGCTTTCTTTCTTTTGGGAGTTGAAAACTCTAGGTCGTATTCTTGAAGGATGACGATCCATTAGGAAAATTTACCATTAATTTGTCATCGACTAAGCAAGTACTAGATGGGGTTGGAATATTCCATGACTTTGGTAGTGCGAAGAAAGATGTAATGATGCAATTTTTGGACTGCGAGGGCGAGTTTCTCTTCATGATTGTATTTCAGGGGTGGTCATGAAAGATTTTTATTAATGTAGTAAATAACATGCTCGTGGCCACAATCCACTAGTTGGATGATAACTCCTACTACTGAGAGAACTGAGGCCGATAAGTAGAGGATGTAATCACGATCATAGTTGAGAGAACTAATCAAAGGTGCATTGGATAGCACCGCTTTTAAGTCATCAAAATATTTTTGGGCATATTCATACCATCAAAATGGGATATCATGAAGCAGTAAGCGAAGGAAACCATGCACGCGATTGGCATAATCTGGGACAAGGCGTCATATAAAGTTGGATTTTCCTTGTAGGCTCTATAGTTGGCACAAATTCCTAGGTGGTGGAATTTTTTTGATAGCTTGGACCTTGAGGGGGTCCATTGTGATGTTGTGTTGGGAGAATATGAACCCCAAGAGGCATCCGACAGTGATGCAAAATAAACAATTGAGGGGGTTTAGGCATATGTTGTACTAGCGACATCGTTGAAAAATGACTCATAAATAGTATAAATGTTGTGTTCATTTCTTGGATCGAGCAGTGAGGTCATCCAAATAAGAGAGGATAATGAGAGAGAGATAATGGAAAACATAATTCATGGCCCGCTGGAAAGTAGCACCAACATTATTGAGTTTGAAAGGCATGACACGATAAGAAAAAGTACCCCACGGGGTGGTAAATGTGGTTTTGTACTGATCTGTTGGATGGATTTGGATTTGATTGTAGCCAAATAACCCATCCATGAAGTACAAGCCCTCATGGCCTGCACAGTCATCGATAATTTGTTCGATGAAAGGAATTAGGAAGTTTTCATTGGGAAAAGAGTGATTGAGATTGATAACATCAGTGCAGACGTGAATATTTCCTTGTTTTCTGTTAACGGGGATGAGGTTAGAGACCCGTGATGTGTATGCAATGGCGTATATGAATCCTGCAGCATGTAGATTTTCAATTTCGGCTTTGATAGTTGCGACCTTGGATGGGTAAAGTGGGCATTGTTTTTGATGTACTGGGATGACATCTGGCCATGTGTCGATGTGATGTTCGATGATATAAGGATTAAGGCTGAGAATCTCTATATATGACCATGAAAAAATATCTTGGTATTCTTGAAAGAGAGCTTTGTAAGCCATGAGTTCCTTAGGGGAGCATGTGACACCAATGGTGATTTCCTCTATGATTCCTGGTTTGATGGAAATATCAATTTTGACAGTGGGGGAAATGTTGGCCATGTTTCCTTCTCCAAAATCATCAGGGGCATGGATAGGGTTGTTGAACCAGTCTATATTCCTAGATGGAATAAAATCCTTGGTTTCAATTGCACATATCGAGGCTTGGCTAGGAGGGTCAAAGGCTTCCTATGGGATAAAAACAGCTCTGTGATGGAGCACATCCCATATGCAATCAGTGGTAGTTAGTTCCTCCAGGATATCTTTGCCACAGTGGAAAATGTGAGAATAGAAGGGATCTGTGGAAGTATCATTGGTGACTGTCACCATGTGAGTGTCTTCTAGTGATGAATACATAGAAGGGGTATCACAACTATGGTGCGATGGAACGCTTGACATAAACCAAATGTCCATATATTGTGGGTTGTAAATGGTGGTCAGGGGTAATATTTACTGGGGGAAATGAACCGGGGAATTGGGAAGATTTGGGGGAAAATACTCAGACACTCTATTCATGAACCATGGAGGTGTAGGAAGTGACTCAGGTTCAAGGGAGGTGATGTGAAAAGTATCTGGAGAAGGGATGGTTGGAATCACTTGTAGTATAGGAAGTGAGATGGGTGGAGGATTTTGAATAAGGTCCATTTTATGATGTATGTATTCAATGATCAAAAGACACTGATATGTGAAATGATCAAGTGATTCACAAAGAGAGAAAGGACACCTCATCCACTCGTTAAATAAGGTCGAGACATAATGGATTTCGGTGACGTGGGTACCTGATGATGTGGGTGGAGAGGGGTCTTGCAGAAAGATTTGACATACTTTCGTTAGTGTCTGTCGAAACTGAGGTAGAGATGGGAAATGATGAGTATAGTCGCCATACTCTAAATAGATGGCACATGTGAATTTGGTTCACATCCCTTTATTTCATGTAATAGAGGATGTTGTGATAGTACTAGGTGTGCTTGGTGAAGCGATGAACGATGTGGGTGCTTGAGGGAGTTGGATCAGATTGTGTAACTCGGGTAGAGAGGATAATTTATTTGTGGGGTGTCCCTCTCTCTCGCAGAGTGTGCAAGGAGTTTTAACTCGACGAGGAATTGGAGAAGTGGGATATTTCTTCTTCTGTTTTCCCCCAGCCATAGCGGTGGCGCTGGAAAGTGGGGTTGAGGGTGGTGTGGTTGAAGCTAGGACTGGAATTGACATGGGGATTCCCTTTGATTGAGGAGGGAGGGATGGTTGAGGAACCATTGCGGGTGTGTGTAGATACCATACCGGAATGGTGAGCACCATCTTTGGAAGGGTAAGCATTATGGCTACCTAAAAATATTGTATTCTTGGTAGGGGGTAGAAGAATGGAATCTCAGTGATTGCTTGGGGGATTATCTCCCAAATTGGGATTTTCCCTTGGGGAAGGGTGAAATTGGGGATAATTAGTGTCATAGGGTTGTCAAGTAATTCCTGAGGTAGAATTTCTTCAATTGGTGGGACGTTGAGGGGTGGAGAAGCCTCAGTGGGAGGAATGGGATATCTAGTTTTAGTTCCATTAGAATATATGAAACAGACTTGTGTTGAGGGGTGTATGAGTAATGGTGCTCCATGGTATTCCCCCAGCAAGGATGGGTCCTTGAAAATTATGGGGCCCATATCCATGAGTGGATACACATCGGAACTAGTGCGGATAAGAGGTAAGATGTTATCGATGTTGGAGGAGTGGTTGGACTCGTAATGTGAAACTTGGTCGATGGTGATGATCTTCCCATTGTGGGGGAATATCATCATTTAAAACATAGAAGAAGCCACAACCTTCATAGAGTACATGTTACTATGTCCAAACAAGATATTGTAATCAAGCAGGGCGTCGATAACCTCAATGTCGATAAGGATGGTTTTTCCCCCAAGTTCAACGGGGAAATTTTAAAAGATCCCTTCAGGGGAGGATGGTCGACTATCATAGGCTTTTAATGTGATGGCAGATGGTATTAGCTCACGGGATCCAAGTTTCTGCAATAAAATTTTGGACATGATGCATGTGGATGCACCTTCATCAATGATACATCAATGAACTGTGATGTTTTGAATCTTGACTGGTATCTAGAAAGCTACCAAAGCTGGGAGATGAGGTTCCCCACAATCTAGATCAAATATGATGAGTCTAGTATCAGCTAGGTTGACTTCCCCCAAGGAGGAAAGCTATGTTTTCCATTGAGTTGGACAGGTTTCGAGGACCTCCAATACCGACATGGCTATAATTGTGTGACTATAATTATGTGATGCCCTAGCCTGAGGGTTATTGACATTGCATCATAATGGGATGCGAGGGATATGAATGGCGGGTTTAGTGTTAGGGAAGGGAATCATCAACGGTTATTCGGTTGTAGCTAGAGATTCTTCCGAAGTGGTGGGAATAGATTTAGGGGGTGCACTGTATTGGCGATTGCACGTTTGCAAAAGAATTTCTTCTTCCCTAGTGAGGAGGATATTGCGATCCATCGAATTTCGAGGGATTTGATACTGTCCCATTTGTGGTGGGGTAGGATGCATCTCCTACTGGGTATTCATCACACCTTGTCGTGGAATAGGATTTTGCAACACAGTCGGGGGTGGTTGTTGTAAATATTGTTGTGGGGCCTGTTGAGGAGCAGGTGATGTTGGAGGATGTGGTGGGTTCATGGAATATTTCATCCTTTTGAAGTTATAAATTTGGGGGAAATGGTGAATCTAATGACCATGCTCAACACAAAGAGCACAAGGGAAGTTTTTCTGGAGGTTTTTTTTATTGTTTCACCCTTGGCGTTTGTTTTATTGTCCCCTTTAGGGTTCTAGTTACCTTGGTTCTGGTTTCCCCCAGCAGGTTGGTTTTATTGGGAGTTATTTCCTCTTGGACCTGGGTTATTATTGTTTTAGTTTTACCTTTCTTTTTGGCATTATTCGATTGATGGGCCAGATTTTCCATATTTAGTTGTTCAAAATTTTGAAATTGATGAATGGGAGAGGGATGAAAAAAGTTAACCCCAATGTGTGGTTGTCCTTGTGGAGGAGAAATTAGTTGTGGAGGACCAGGAAATGGGGAATATAGATTATTTTGTGGAAATGATCTGTAGGGTGCATAGGAAGGAGCATCGTTTTTACTAGTGCCTAGGTTATAAGATGAGGTAGAGGGTGTACTAGAACTTGGTTGAAAGGTCGAGCACATCATGGGTGTCAGAAAGGGTCCACTCATGGGTGGAGGAAGGGAAGCAGGGTATGGATGCTCATAAAGGGGGGGAGGGTAATAAGGAGATCCACCATATATCGATGGATATTGGGGTGTACCATACATAGGTGGTGGTTGGACATACAGATTGTGGTGTGTTGTGGTACCAATCAATCTGTCTACCGCGTGAGACATCCCAGGTTTGTTTTGGATGAATGGTATGGGTATCGGGGTGTCAGGTATTACTGTGTATAAGTAATTTTACTAAGCATAAATGAGGTATTACTATTGAGCCTTGCTGATGGATTCTTCTTCATTTTGGAGGAAGGTGGATGCCACATCTTTGGAAACGATAGAAATGAGTGATTTGAGAAACCAATCGAGACGTTGTTCCTTTGTGGTTTCTGCTTTGCATAAACTACGTCACCAATGCCATTCGTGAATGTGGTCAGAAATATGTATAGCTGAGGTTTGCTTGCACTTAGAGAGTAGTTCTAGACTAGTGTCATGACGAACTAGTAGTTGAAATAAGGCCAAAAATGCTTTGGCCAAAATTTCAAAAGTTGTGTGATTAGTTGACTTTTCGTCCACATACTATTTGGTTGATGGAACAGTGAGTGTGCACTGAAATAAAATTAAGAGGATGAATTCATCCATGATGTTTCTTGAAGATAACTATAAGTGGAAGGTCATGACATGGTTGGTAGGATCTTCCCCCGATTCTCCTTCAAACTTGGGAATGTTTGATGGTATTTTGGTAGGCACATTGGGCCATGTGGTGTCATGCAATATAGGGTCATTCATGAGTTTACTCAAATCATGGATGTTGAGGGACACCAAATATGTGATGGGGGGTTGTGGTGGAGGGTTAGTTCCAGCCATGGTGTGAGTAGGTAGTAGACCTGTCCCTTGAGGGTGGTTTGGTGGAGTTGTACTTCTCCCTTGAGAAGAAGTTTGTCTCCTGCCTCCTTGTGAAGGAGAGCTAGTGGATGGTTGGCCTTGGGAATTGGACCCAAGTAAAGTGGAACCAAGTAAATATGATCCAAAAATAGTAGCACTCATAGGGGTGTGAGAGGGTTGAGCTCGTGAGTTGGAAAGACAAGGAAGTTCTCCTAGGATAGGAGGGAGGTTTTTCAAGCGTCTGGAATGACAAGGATTCTGTGGGTCCCCTATGATGTCCGACTAGCAATGTGAATGTGTGAAAATGGTGATGAGAGCAATAAATGAACAATAGACTTGTATAATTTTGGGCCTTCACAATATATCTCAAAATCGCATGTAATCAAATGAAAATCATACATAAATGAATTGAAAAGAATCATACATGTGGGTAGGTGGATTTTATCTACGTGGGAGAATAAAGAAAAGAAATTCTTGTGTCCTAAAATGACGTAACATCCTTCCTCTCAAATAGCATTGGACATTCCAAGAGCACTCAACAGTGGGGTCTGAAGCCTCTGAAAGAGGAACTAGTGAAGGATGAAACAATCAGTTGTAATGAGGGGTAGAGGGTGCATATCTTGAAAGAGGTGGCGATATTTCCCAATAGCCACAAAAAATATGATCAAGGTGCAATTGCAACCCATAATTTCCACCTGGATAGATGTCCTAAAATTGGCCACTAGGTACCTCGGTCAAAGTGCAACATTTAGATTTCCGGCCTTAGAAATGGGTCATGGGATAGATCCCATCCAAGAGTTGGGTGACTAAAAGGGGGACACATAGAACAACCGAACCTCAACCTTTGACCCTTCATGGGTATCTTCCCGCCTTATGGTGTTAGGATCACTTGACTTTTACGATTTTAAAGTTCCCTATTTGACAACTTCTATTGTTTGAATATGTGAG
The DNA here is from genome assembly GCA_009831015.1 of Picea engelmannii. Classification (NCBI taxonomy): domain Eukaryota; kingdom Viridiplantae; phylum Streptophyta; class Pinopsida; order Pinales; family Pinaceae; genus Picea; species Picea engelmannii. The sequence continues at coordinate 658,830 of ML792296.1, read as the reverse complement.
AACCAGATAATGGGGGGTTATATGGATGCCTACCCACAAGATCCTACCTATACTAAAAAGAATCTTTTGGCACCTCCCGTGGTGGAAAACTTAGTGAGTTTTTAGAAAAAAATTAGATGTTGTTGGTTGAGAGATTGGGGGTGTGAACCAATCTCGTTTGAATTAAGTGGGTGTGGATAATTTCTTCAAGAAATAGTGGGACATTTAGAAATCCCTTTGGAGGAAAATTACTTCAACCTCCAGAATTCGAGATGAAATTATGTGAGTGAGGAGGGACTTTTTGTGTGAGAAAGTGAATAAATGTGCCAAATTTTAATAAGTTAGGTGTCAATTTGCAACATGTGGACTTCTTATGGTCCTTACAAATCTTGATTACCTATCTTACTATATGTCATTGGTACAACATTGCGGAATTTTAAAATCCCTAAAGAACTAGCATGTAGACATATGGGTCCTTACCAATCCTTTAAACTCCCTAATGTGATTTACACTAAGAAAGCTTAAAAAAACTATCCTAGATTGAAATCATGTGGGCATGTATGGGCTGGTTACTTTGATCTTTAGACTCTCCTCATGATGTAAACTAAGAAAGTAATTTCAAAAACTATCCTAACTTTGCAACATGTGGGCATGTATGGGCCGTTACAAATTTAATATGTTTGAAAATAAACTAAGAGGATCCCTAGGGGGGATTTGTCCTCTCCTAAAGATTTTGTTAAGGGAGATGAAACATCCCCTTAATCACTTTTTTGATTCTCAATATCACTCTATGGTGTGATATAAGAGAACACTCAATGATTAAAGTTCGATTTCTGGTCCCAATGCAAGTGTTTTTAATATGTGATAGTAAATAAACTCAACTTAACTTTTACAATCAAAACAAACCATCCATGTGGAAACTCAAAGAAAAACATGAGAAATATGGTTCTTTTTAACTCCCTAAGTGCCTATGTTTTGACTAACCCTTCATGTGGGAAGGGAATCTAAGTGTGGTGCATTTACAAATTGCATAAAAGTGAGATTTTGAAGGCTAGGGGCCTTCAAAACATAAAAAAAACTCTTACAATTTTGAAACTATGGACAGATGCGCAAGTTACAGTTCATACAGAGCTGTAGTGGGCACATAACACGTAGAAAACAAAAGACCTTTTGATGCACTGTGCACAAAATGATCAGAGAACAAAATTGTTGTGGCCACACAATGCTCTGAATGTGTGTCTGTGGGCTGAAATACCCATGCATGTTTTGATACGCATTGGGGGGGAGATTTTGAATGGAATTCTCCTCCTCCAGCTCCAAACTTATCTCTTGACAAGTAACACTAGGCCATTTATGATCCCTGGAAGGAAAATGGGTCAAAAATAAGTTCTCAAACATCCCAAATAGGGAGGAAATTGATACCTTTTCCCCAGTATGCTCGACAATCTGTTGTGTCTATTTTTTCACTTGGGTGAGAAAAACAAGGGAACTTACAAGTCTAGTTGGGCCTGCTAGACAAGACAGAGGTTAGTGTATGAATTTAACAATCCAAGCACATGAAATAAACAAACAACTAATCTAGAGAAAAATAAAGAAATAACTAAATAAATGAAACTAAAATGCATAAGAAACATTGAACCAAAATCAATCAACCAAATGACCAATGATTATGCCACCAATGGACAACTATATTAGTTGGCAAACACTGTATAAAAAGGAGGAATTATGGATCCCTTGTTCCTCCTTGGGATTATTCTTGAGTCCCCTATTTGAGAGCTCTTCTTAAAATGATAAACTAGAAAGAAAATGGTGAAGAAATCCAAGCCTATTCCCTCAATAGGTGAGGTGAATATCTTATTCAGATGTTGCTATAATGATCCAAGAAGAAAAGAGGTTTCTTGAGGGAGGATAGAGAAAGCATAACAATACTATGAGATTCTTGAATTCTTAGTGCACCCATGGCCTCCTTTTATAGCATGTCCTTGAGTAAATATTCAACCGGTTCTTAGTGTGGACAATGGGCCCTTTAGGGAACCCTTAGGTCTTTGACCAACCCCCCATTCGGATTCAAATCTGATTTGAGGGTCAAATTGAGTTGGGATCTAGTCCGGAAGTGGGTGAGGGACTGACAAGAACCATAAATGCATAATTCACAGGAGTGCATGACTTTTCTCATGCAAAATTGCACATATAGTGCATTGTGCGCTCTACGAGCTTCTTTGGTCCACGCACTTCCTTTAGTGTTTTAGTGAATGTCAATTTTTTGACCAGTTCTATAGTTTTTTCCCCTTAGAAATTATTTTTTGGTGCTGTAAGTGAACTAATATGTGTTTGGAGATGTTGTATTCCTGTAACCATTTGCATGCGATGTTGTGGACAAAATTTCAGTGATAAAAATCACTTATGTTCCCTCATCACCAGTGAATATGCCTCTGAATCAACAATTGAGAGAGGGAAAATGGGCTAACTAGTTGGAAAAAATACAAGAATATGATATCAAGATTAAACCTTTAAAATCTATCAAAGTACAAGGTTTATGGAAACTCATTGCGAATGAAGATTCAATTGATGGAATGATTTCAATTTCGTAAGGAGAACCATTAGCTTCTTTAGAATGGTATGAAGATATTATATTCTACTTAAGGTCTGGGCAATTTCCTGTCACCATGAACCCAAAGGAGAGAACAACATTGAAAATGAAGATGAATCAATATGTGTTGATTGCTGATTTACTGTTCAAGACAAATTATGATGGTATACTGGTGAGGTGCATTGATGAAAATAAAGCCCAAGAACTAATAAGAGAATTCCATGAACGAATATGCGGTGGAAACTTTGCACCTACTACAACCTCTCACTAGATAATAAGAGTCAGATTCTATTGGCCATCAATTTTTAGAGATTCATATACCACAATAAGGAAGTCTGTATTGTGTCAACATTTTTTTAGGAAAAATGAAGATATCTGTGATGCCTTTACAACCCATAATTTTAGAACAACCATTCTCCCAATGGGGACTTGATGTTTTTAGGCCAATTAACCCAAAGTCTAGCAAGGGAAATATGTATATTCTCACTTCCACGTATTATTTCATGGAATGGATAGAAGCAATCACATTAAAGAAATCTAATTATGAAGAGTTAATCAAGTTCCTCAAAGATAATATTTTATCAAGATTCGATGTCCCGAATAAATTCATCACAGATAATGGTTCGATTTTCATTAAGTCAAAGCTTATAGAGTTTTGCGGATAATACAGAATTATCATGGGTCGGTCATCGAATTATTATATACAAGGTAATGGCCTTATTGAATCCAAAAACAAAACATTGGTTCATATACTGAAAAAAACCATCGACAATAACCAAAGGAAATGGCATATGAAGCTAACAGATGCATTGTGTACAAGCATAATGACTCCAAAGGATATCACTAGGATATCCCCTTATACATTATTTTACGGGAAAGAAGTGAAAATGAAGATTAGCCTCGACCTCAAAGAACTGATTTATGTGGTTAATACTGAAGATACAAAATATACTTCACCAATCCAAGGGAGGATCAACCAATTGTTAAAATCTGAAGAAGAACGAAGCAAAGCCTTGAATCGAACTTTTCAGAGGGAACAGAGTGTGAAAATATATTTTGATCAGAGCACAACTATAAAGAATTTCCAGAAGGGATATTTGGTGTTACTTTGGAACAAGTCCAAGGAAAAACCATCGATTCATACAAATTTTGAAGAACTCTGGATTGGACCATACATTGTCAAAAATATCTTGGGTTTTAACTACTATATGCTTCGCGACATGAAGGGAAAAAGACAAATGTTTCCCATCAACGAGAAACATTTTAAAGGTTTCTTATCATAAGAATTTCTCATTCTCATTGTACATAATTTTATTTTTTAGTTTGTATATTCTTACCTTTGACTCCATAGCCCAATGGACGGAATCACCTGGTCATAAAGATTGTGGATTCCTGACAAACCAGAGGGGGTTATCACCCCGTAGTTGGAGCCAGTTGTTGAGATCATTTCCCACTTCTAAAATTTCTCTCCCCTTTTCTATTTTCCCAATTCCTTTTGTCCTTTTCTTTTCCCTCTTCTATACTTATCTGAATTCCCCTTTTCTTTTCTCCCTTCTATTCTCCCTTTCTAGTTACTATACTTAGTTTATTTTTCGAAAATGGTGATTTCACAGGTTGGAGAACTCACATATCCTCATCTCCATCCATACTCCTATATCATGAGTCAAAACAACTGCCACATTATTTTATACTTAGTCATTTCTGTAGTCACGGGTTCACAAGTTCACGGGTTCAAGCTTTCATATCCCATTTTTTGCGATATACATTTTGTACCCAAAAGTTCCGTGATCTCCATTTTTACCATAAGACTCCCCTAGATCCTAAGTATCTCATCTATCCTATATTGAGTCTGACTGACCACTTTACAACACTTAGCCAATTTTCAACCTTTCACTACCACAGGTTCGTGGGTTTCTGGGTTGGCGGGTTCACATAATTTCCAAAATCCCAAGCGCTCTCATCCGCCCCCACCACCTCCATGCTTTTCCCAATATGCATTTAGTATGGTTTAATGTTAATAACTCGGCATGCATGTTCCATAAATATCATCATTAATAAGAGAAGGGATATAAAATATTTCTCATTAAATCACATTAAATCATGATTTGCAGAAGATTATATTATCTCTCCCAAGTGCTCATTTAGAATATTATTTGTATTAAAAGAACACTCTCGTCAACTTGTGGAAGCAACAACTTGACATCAGTTATGCAGAGATACTTTGAAAACTTTTGGATGTGAGGACCATAAATTTCATTGGTATAGAGCTTATTATTATTATTCATCTTTGTTCGCTCAGAAGGAAGTAATCTGGACATCACGAATTGCTCGAGTAGGCTGTGTTCTTGAGGTTTTCGATAGCAAAGAAATAGTCGCATGGTGCACTGAGAAACATATACCAATTCAATGGATAATTCAACTCCAATACCATTCTCCCATCTCTCTATCACCTCAAGTATTTCATAAAATGTTAAATCTCCTAGAGCCAACAATCATTTTCAAATGTGAAGATTGCAGGGTCTTCTTGAAAAATAATGACAACGACCTGGACCTCTTACCTGAATTCTTGGAGAATCCTGCTACCATCCCTGAAGATATTACCAGGTTTCAATTCAACTTGTTCAAAAAACCATTCCGGGAAATTGCTTGGTTATTCACCAGAGTGACTGGCCAAGAAAATATTGCCAACATTTCTCGCATGATTCTTTACATCTTATATTTTACTATCAAGGAGTAGGCCATTTTTGATTGGGGAAAGTTGTTTTCCATTGAAATCTCTTCCCAATTCTCTTAATATAAAAAGGATAAGAAATTAGTTATGGATTCTTATTTTGTTTTTGCGATATCACATTGCTGTCAATTTCCTAAATTTTCTATATGCAAGAAGGTGAATTGTGAGTTTGATCCAATGACTTTTTCGTACCAAGCGTTGTGGCAGCACAAAGCTTCCTTTCATTTTTATGAGGTTTTTAATGATTTTGTCTCTATTTTCAAAGGATGTTTTTTTGGAAAAGAAACCCCTCGGATGTCGGACCAGGCGATTAAATTCTTGGACCGAAAGGGGACGCTGGAGAAAATGGAAAACCACATTGTCATCATGATTTTTGGTTCTAAGTAAAATACTTCCTTTATCCCTTGACATATTACTGATAAAATGTTTGTTATAGAATTCAAACATAAATATAAATTATGGTTACACTTTTTCCATGAGAAACATAAAAATAAATTCATACCATTGCCTTGGAGAATTGGGGATTTATATTCAGAAATATGAACAAAATCGATGAATTCGCGAACCACTTCAAGAATGTGAATTTGAAATATGATGATAAGGTAAAATGGTTTAACCCTAATGGGATTTTCATGGAACACATGTTGTTCATATCATTTAGAAATTCATTTATCCACATTTTTCTAGGAGAAGAAGAAGATAATATCTTGGGTGCTCCTACTCACACTGTTGGTGACTTAGAGACAGTACTCAGTACCAATGAATTTTACAAACATAAAGGAAAGGTTCCCAATGAGATTATTTCTCAATCCCCAACTATTACTCCTAAGACTACAACATCTTGAATCAATGCTCCAATGGCCCACCCATCTAAAAATGTAATCAATAGTAGTTCAGGCGGAGGAGGAGACAAGAACCCCCCTCTAGGAAAAATTGCATGCTCACATAGACTTCCTCTGAGGAAGAAAAGGAATAATATTGTACAAGGGGAAGAAGAACATCACGTCGAAACTGACATAAATATTTTCTCCCTCAAAGATATGGATCTCGAGGGTCACATCGAGAAAATGTTTCCTAACATTGATTAGCCAGGAGGCACGACCCACCAGAATCCATCATTCAAAATTGTTGAAAATGAAATCATTGATGAAGAGGAATCATTTGCATTTCAGATCATTGTCTTTGATAGTGAGTCTAAATATTTAATTATTGAGAAGAATGATGTGAAGAATAAAAAAAAGAAATATTTTTCATAGGTTAACCTAAGAAATATGTGGCCTTCCCATATTTCCAGAATCCATAGAACAACCGATGATGCATTGGACGACTCCATTGGTGGTATCAAAGCAGAAAGTATAAGTTAAAGGAAAGTATTAAGGAATTGGAAGAGACCTTGATGCGTCTTCCACTTCTTTCCATCCCTTTGTCAATTATTGGACCCACTACACCCATGACTAAATTAAAAGGATTGTCAATCTTACTTACATCATCTAGGAGCTATGTGGAGAATAACATTAGGAATATAATGGCACTGATCACAGAATCTTGGGAAATTTCAAAGAACATGATTTGTTTTGTCTCGAGGATGCATGCCTTCCATGGGTATTTGTAGGCTGACCTAATAAATCAAGAAGGTTTTTGCCTTGATTATATGGTACCCTTTGGTGTTAAAGTTTCAAACCTGTCATAGATAAGGAGAAGAGAGTTTGACCTTCCCTCTCCAATTCAGATCAAACAATTGAACGCATGTTGGAAAGAAAAGATAAAGAACTTGAATAACATTTTTCAAGTGTGCATCCAAGGCATATCAAGGAAGGAAGAATTATTCAAAAGGCTCATGGAGGTGGACCTAGATGGAAGAACTAATGAATTCCAAGATCCAAAGTTGATCCTCAACTCATTGTTCCTAATGAAATGAAAGTTCGATGAGGAAGTTGATATTTTTAAAGGATTGTCAATTGAAAAATTCTATGGAATAATTGAATATGATGAATATGCCATAGATAACTGGCTAGTGGATTATTTCATAAAAAATTAGGACATTGAAGAAGCATTATATGGCATTTCCCTTGATCCAAGAGACTTGGAGAGTGAGTTGTTCAACATCAAAATATGACATGAAATCAACATGGCACCAATGAAGACTTACATCAAAGAATGGTTCAAGAAACCTATCGATAACCTGAGCAATGAAGGTAAAGAAGCAGTTGAGACGGTTCCTATAACCCTTAATGACAATGATAAAATGACATCAGCAAGAAAATGAAAACACGAGAGACCTTCATAGTAAGTTTACACTGATCATATTTTTCTTTTTTTATCCATTCCTTCATCCATTTATTCCACCTCTTTCACTATAAAGGTCTAACCAAAGACTGATGACTTATTATTTTATTCTTTCTAGGTATTTTTGCTCCACTATATCCCACATTCCTCCTTCTACAAGCTTACTCCTTGTATTTATTTTCTTTATGTTCTGAGGGAGCCCCAATCCTAGTCTTTAACAAAAGCACATTTTAAATTTAGAAATTTTAGGAGAGCTACATTGGGAATGATCTTGACTGTGCTTTGTAACCCTGTTTTCACAATATAAAGTATTTGACGTTGATCTAAAATTATCATTATTTGAGTTTCCTATGTTTCCACTCTATTAAAGCTCTCTTATGCATGCGAACCATCTTCTTTGTTATTTTTATATGATCATAAATCTTAAGTTAAAATATGATGGATGTGAGGAAATTTTTCTCATTTTTCTTTAATGTATGTAATTTGTGATTCCTGGTCCTTTCTTAGGAATGTTTTTAAACAAAAACCAAACATTTATTTCCTGTCATTTTATTTTTCTTTGATTATCAAAATGGCTATTTTTGAAGTCCCATATTTTGAAGACCCAAAGTCCCATGAAAATCTGAAGAAAAAGAGGAGTACCACCTTTATAAAAATGCAGGGAGATTTATATCCTCGTGAGGTTTTTGTTTTGATCCTGATGGATTCAAGCGTCAAAAGTTCTGTAAGTGTTGCATCGCGAACGATACAATGAAAACACTTGATACAACCCCTAAAACATGTTAGAAGAAGAAACTCCACGAGTTGACAGTCGAAGACAAGTGTTTTTCTATGAGAATTAACCATCTTGGGAGATTTTAGAAAGATCAATGATCTCATAATCATAAGTAGGGAGCACTAGCACTCATTTACCATCTCATAGGGAACAATGTAGCACTATGTTTCCCATTGTAAGGGAGCACCGAATTGGTTAATATAATCTTGGAAGAAATCCCCTTTTTCTCTAAAGACAACTATGGATAAATTGAGTTGGTTTATCTTGAATCTAACTCTCAAGCTACATCTAAGGGAGATATCACAATTGATTGAGTCATATCCTCAACTAATCCAAAATATAACCAAGGTGGTTGAGCCTTTCAAAGCCTATAAATGGAGGAATTCTCATGGTGAACGGTGAGGAAGAAATCAACAAAGCATTGTTATTCTGATTGTGGATCCTTCAATCAAGGGGCTGAACAAGTAGAGCTTGGAGGAGTGTTGCATCATCATCTAGGTTTGTAAGTTTTCTCTTTGGGTTCTCATTTTAATATAATTGGCTTATTACCTTCCATCTTCTGTATTCTTGCATGTGCTTGTCTATTGTTCCTTCAATCCTTGTAGATGAATTTGTTTAATATAATATTGTAGACAAGGAGTTATTTGTTTCTCTTTGTTGTCTGTTGCATTGTAGGTATCAAGTTGTGCTAAGGAGTTTGGAGATCAAGCTGGGATTGGAAGAAATAAGGACAAACTTTGAAACAAGGTGCATCACACCCTTTCTCCTTCCTGATTGGTTAAACTAGATTCAAATGGATGTTAGTGTCCACTTGTGTTTTTTTGTCTTGGTATTAGGGGTCTATAATCCAAGGGAAAATTCACCTGTCCACAGGGGAATTATTCCATAACAAAAATTGGTGACTCCACTGGGTATCTAAATTTCATTTTTTTTATTTCCTTGGTTCGTATTGACCTTTGCATATCATTGGATCTCATTCTCTAATTTAATCTATCCATACATATTTCATCTTTGTTAAAGTTGTCTCACAAAGTTTCTGATTGAATTTCCCTGAGTTTATTGAGTTTTTTGGGTTTTTTCTAAAACTTTTCTCAGGACTAGGGACCTTTCATAGTTTAATTCAAAGTGATATTTCTTTATCATCGCTCCCCCACAGTGTCTCAGGGAGCATTAGAGCTCTCTGGTGCTTTGATTAAAAGAGCGTCGATTTTTCTCCTTTTGAAAAATTGTAGACCCTCTTGTTTACTGGCCATATGTAATATCCCCAAAAATATTAGAATAATAAAGTCTAAGTGTACATGGGAATAAATTTCTGTTTTTGGAAAATTCATATTTGGAAATTATTTTCCATTTATGGAAAATCCAAATTTGGAATTTTATTATTGTAATTAATTATTTATGACTATTGGGAAAAGATTTGACTTTCCCAACTAACTTATTTCATTGTGACAGATGTGAAAGACAAACTTTTTTTAAATTAAATTTTGGAAGACAAATGGAACAACCAGGTTAAAAATAGTTGACCATGATTCCATGAGTGGGGAACATGTTTGAGTTACCTCAAGGCTGATTTTTACAAGTGGCAAATGTGGAGTTTGACCACTAGAAGCCCTTAAAAATCAGGGATTCATAAAGATGTGAAATTCCCAAGGAGGGTCGAAGGTAGGCCTAGGTACAATGATGCATATAAAAACAACATATTGGAGGAGGCAGGCCGTTTCTTAGGATGTTGGGGAAAAGAAGACTATTTTATGTTATGAGCACTGTTAGTGTGAGGAAAAGGATTTTTCTTATAAACTATTTGTTGTTATGAGCACAATTAGTGTGAGACAAAGGATTTTTTGATCTGTGGATGGTGACTACAACTAAGGAGGATCATTCAGTTTCCCCTTATGGACTTATGGTCAGGATAGGGGTGAACAGGGAAAGTGAACTTGGTTGTTATGTTATATTGTTGGGTGGAACATGGTTGTTTCATTTGTATTCTAGCATCAGGTTGCATATATGTATCTCAACTTGTATTCTTCGTCAATGTTATATTTATGATTATAAGTTGTTAGGAATATATGATTGCTTGTGTATACATAAATGAAATCAACTCTTAAAGGGACTATATGATCTTATTTTTTTTCCTATGGATTATCATAGTTAAATGATCTTGGAAATAGTGGTTGTTTGAGATAGGATGGTGATATACATACATACATACATACATACATACATACATACATACATACATACATACATACATACATACATACATACATACATACATACATACATACATACATACATANATATATATATATATATATATATATATATATATATATATATATATATATATATATGAAGAAATGGTAGAACTATTGTCATGTTCCTATTTGACCACTGTATTATATATATTTTGTTTTTTTTTCATTTCAAATCTGTACATAACAATCACTGTACAGAAATGGAGCAATAAGGAATAAACTTAAATGGGGCTTATCAATTTGAAAACACGTAGAATAGATGGAGGAATTACAGCCCGAATATATATTCTTTGTATTATCTATTATCATAGACAATTAGTGATTCTGTAGACTACAAGCATATTGAGAAAGTATTTGTCACATTTAATTGAATCTTGTTCAAGTTTTACCATTGAAAGTACCCTATATCAAAGACTCCTCAAGCTCCTGTGTTGTAATAAGAATGATAAGAAGTTTACATAGAATCTGGATGTAACCGAGGTAATGCACACATAGATCAGAACTTGAATACCTCTTGAGTAAAGTTGTTTCCTTCATTTGTTTACCTCATTTTGTATATCCTGCAACAGAAGAAATGGAGGGTTTAGTAAACTATGTGAATTTTGATGGAATTCAAACAATGGATTAGGCCAAGGATAAACTTAGCTTGATTTTTCCATTTTAGATAAATGGTTAGCATTACTTCGGTGCTTCGGGTATTCTCTGATGTTAGAAAATTGGTTTTCCCCGAAGTACCTACTCCCAAAGTGACCTACTTGATGACATCACTATTGTTTTGGCATTGGCCGAGTGCTTGCCATGTGTCACTTAGATTTGTGTCTTACATGCACCTAAAATGCCTTTTCTTCTTAACACTTGTCATCATCTGATTGTGCCACATGTCCTCATTTATGTGGTATGCTAACGTAGACCTCCTGTTGCGGATTCACGCCTAGGGGAAACCATGTGGTGTTGTCATATTTGTCATTTTTTTTAAAACACATGATTGAGGGGCCGTCAAAGGCGATTTGGAACCACACCAATTTTGATCCCACAATTCACCACCCTCAGCCACATATCCTTTTCATCTTACCATGGTTTTAATTGTGGGACCACTTAAGAAAATTAACGTTCAAACAATTTACGTCCCTGCAATGAAGTATGGCCATCGATCGTGTCGTAATATGTGATCTGAGTGATTTTACCTTTAAAATCTTGCAAGGATCAATGGTTCTTGTTGATATGAGATCAACGATCCACTTTTACTCTAGGTGTTCAGGCTTCGAGAGTTTATGAGTGTTGTTCTTGTAAATCTCCCGAAGTGTTAAGTCTTTGAAGTGAAGGATCTTCCTCCACGTGTCTTTGCTGATGGATGGTCCAGATTTCACTTCGAGACTTCGGGTGTTCAAGCCTCGACAATTTATAAATGTTTTGCTTGGAAATATCCCGAAGTGTTAAGTCTCCTAAGTAAAGGATCTGTCTCCACGTGTCTTCACTGATGTATGGTCCATATTTCACTTCGACACTTCGGGTGTTCAGGCTTTGGGAGTTTATGAGTGATGTTCTTATAAATCTCCTGAAGTGTTAAGTCTCTGATGTGAAGGATTTGCCTCCACATGTCTTCATGAGGGACGGTCCATATTTCACTTTGGGACTTCGGGTATTCGGGCTTCATGAGTTTATAAGTGTTTCACTTGGAAATCTCCCAAAGTTTTAAGTCATCGAAGTAAATTATATTCCTCCACGTGTCTTCACTGATGGATGGTCCAGATTTCACTTCAGGACTTCGAGTGTTCAGGCTTCGGGAGTTTATGAGTGTTGTGCTTGTAAATCTCCTGAAGTGTTAATTCTCTGAAGTGAAGGATCTACCTCCATGTATCTTCATTGAGGGACCATCTAGATTTCACTTCAACACTTCAGGTGTTTGGGATTCGGGATTTTATAAGTGTTGTGCTTGGAAATATCTTGAAGTATTAAGTCTCTGAAGTAAAGGATCTACCTCCACATGTCCTCGCTAATGGACGGTCCAGATTTCAATTCAGAACTTCGAGTGTTCGAGCTTTGAAAGTTTATGATTGTTGCATTGGGAATCTTCTGGGATAGTATGGACCCAGTTGACATGGTAGGCGCATGGGGATTTTTTATGGTCTCTAATATTTGTGCGACTTCGACACTTTGAGTACACGAAAATCGTCGATCTGGGTGCCTATTGGTTCTTCACCATTGTTTTTTTTTAATCTATTTGTTCCTACCATCCAAGTCTGAAATGGACTATTCCAGTTCTTACGTTGCACCTGGTTTTTCTCTGTACATACAACCCACTCAATCAACCTGTTGTAAGCTCAATTAAAGGAAAACAAGATGAATGATAAATTAGAACCTAAGTGTGTTATTTATAATCCAATAAATGACGCGTTAATGAAATATAACAGTCAGAGATAAGTGGAGTGTAAATCTCCTTCAGTCTTTAAGGGGTATAATGAAAAAGAAGTAAGTTGTGATGCATACACTAAAGGAATAATATATTTATATAATGGATTATCTCTATGTCACAACCAATGTTGGAGAGTCAAGGAACTTTAATGTCCCCTAACATTTTATTTTTTTTTGGGAAATTTGGGGTACATTACATATGGTACCAGAGCTGAAGGTTACAACACTTGGACCTCAGGGTAAGGACAAATTATTTTAAGTTTTATTTTTTTTCTATTCAAAAATAAGAAAACTAACAAATATGTTTACTGCTACAAACAAACAAAAAAATTGGTCTGTTGTGATAATGGAAACACATAATGAATAAGAGATTATAATTAAGAGAATCTCAATCAAGGACTTCCTAAAGAACATGGGCATAACAATGAAAGAAGTTCAGCCACCCAGTTTCTAGAAACAATGAGGAGCCTTATAGTGGAATTACAAGTCTTCAAAGTAGATAATGAAAAGTTGAAAAAGGCACAAGAAGACCAACAATAAATAAATGAAATTTTTTTGTGCAGCATAGTAACAAAGAAGAGCCCAAAAGACAATGTCAATGAGGAAGAAGTCAACAAAAGATCCTCTAAAAATTCTGGTCATGAAACAAAAAATGAGAACAACTCTTTCGAAGACACATAAGTGGCAGGGAACAAAATAGACACGGGAAGAAAAAGAAAACAAGTAGATCACATGGAAGGTGAATTGAAGAAGAAAAATCATCCATCTTTCACAGAGAATCAAAGGAGGGTGAAGGGGATGAAGCATGGATACTAGATATAAAGAAATACTTCTAGGTTTACAATTACTCTAGTAATATGAAAGTCAAAATGGTCATTTACAACTTGAAGGGAAAAACATGTATCTGGTGGAAAGATATGAAGTTGTCTAAGGGATTGAAAGAGAAGCAAATGGAATGGTCACATTTTAAGAGATATTTCAAGAAACAATATTTATCAGAAAGCTATTATGAAAGAAATACTAAGGAATTTTACAAGATAAGACTCAGACAAATCACCATGGACGATCTGATAAATAAATTTCTCGAACTATTAAGATTTGTACCATACATCAAGGAAGACAAAGTAAAAATACAATGATTCTTAAGCTGTCTACCACAATCATACACAGACAGAATTGAATTTGACAATCCGAAGACTTTAAGTGAATTATTTAGAAAGGCCCGGATGTTCTATGATCATTACAAACAGAGGTATGGAATTCCCAAGGCATGGTGTAATATCCACAAAAATAATTAATTATTAAAGTCTGTATGCACTTAGGAATTTTATTTCTGTTTTTGGCCAATTTGCATTTGGAAAATTATTACCATTTATGGAAAATTTGAATTTGGAATTTGATTATTTGTTATTAATTATTTTGAATGTTGGGAAAATATTTGATTTTCCCAACCAAATATTTGACTGTGACACATCTAAAAGACACCTCTTTTTATATATTAATTGTTCAAGGACAAATGGAACAGCCAGGTTGAAAACATCTAACCATGATTCCATGAGTGGAGAACAGACTTGAGTTACCTCAAGGTTGAATTTTACAAGTGGAAAATAAGGAATTTGGCCACTAGAAGCCCCTAAAAATCAGGGATTTGTAAAGATATGAAAATTCCAAAAGAGGAAAAAAGACCTCGACACAAGATGCTCATGATTTACAGGATATGGGAGGAGGCAAGACGTTTCTTAGTATGTTGGAGAAAGGTGATCACTTGTTGTTATGACCACTACTTTGAGTGTGAGACAAGGGGATATCTGATCTAAAAGAGGAATGTAATGAAAGAGGATCATTTGAATTCGCCCTTATGGACTCATGGTCAGGCTAGGGGGTGAACGGAGCAAGTAGTTTGGTTTCTGTGTTCTACGATTGGGTGGAACTTGGTTGTTCCATTTGTGTTCCATCATTGATTTCATATATGTTCTTCTACCTATTCTTTTGAAGAATATTTTATTGTGTATTAGATGATAGGGATGAGATGATTCTTTGATAATTATTTATTCATGTGAATATACTCTCTAAATAGAAATAGTAAAGAAAATACAATTTCTGTCTGTTTCTTGATATTAGGACTATATTGGTATAAACAGGAGTGTGGAAATATGTGTAAGCAGGCTGTTAGTGTTAGAAGTCACTCCTGGATTGCAGCAGGAGTAGAGCCCGACGCCCATCAGTTTATTGTCACGATTTTCTTAATGGGGTGATCAAATGGAGGTTAACTCAAAATGATATGGTTCTAACTCTGAAACTAGGCCAAACATGCATTTGCAAGTAAGGTCTTAGATAACTTCAGAAAGTGAGTTGTAGTAAGGATGAGCAGGAGGAAGAATTGTATCAGAGAGGTGCAAAGGTCTGTCGTAAACATCAGGTTTCTAACAAACTGTAGAGGAAGGCATCTAAATGCAAGATCTTCTTACATTCAAACACAAAACACTAGAGAATACAACAATGCAACAATAAATACTTTATCATAACATGATTGCAATAATTCGCGCGAATCCGTTGATCAGGAACTCTCTCAGTCTAAGATGAAAATTATATGGAATAGGAAAGATTGTCTTACATTAAACAAGAAATCTTACATACAAATGCATAACCAGAGAACTAGAATGTGTTAAAACTTTACAATCGGGAGCTTCGCTCTACCATCGATCCTTTACAAAAATGGAAAAAATCCCTACATATACTCAAAAACAACAACAACAGCAAAAATAAGATGTTGCATTAAAAACATTGCATCTGCATGTATTCTGACAGTCTGCGCATGCAGACTCTGGCTGATCGTGCAGCCAAGATTTGGTGTCCCCTCGACCAAAGTCGGACGACTATTCTTTGTCAGACGCCACCTTAACTGTGCATGGCTCCTGCAAGGGAAGTAGTTGAGCCATTAAGAGCCGATCTAGCATGTGCAGACCTCCTCTGGATGGTTGAAGACTCGACATGGATTTTTTGGAAGAAATGGTACACAGGACCCTCTCGAGTAGACCGCTTTCCAAGCCCTCCATACTTCGCACCTAATGAATGAGGAGAGGTTTCAAACACCCCTCCTTGCCTTCATTTACTATGAGCGAGAAACAATATTGAGATCAGATCCGATGGCGCCTGGAGCTCACGATGATCCCCTCTGTAACTAAACTCGGTGCCTTTGGCCTTCTTTATACAACTCTTTTCTTTCCCTAAGTGACCACGGGCTGTGACCACATGCTTATTCCCAAGGCGCTTTCGGCGTTCGCAAATGGGAAGGAGCTAATCCCTGCTTTTTGAAATCGCGATGAGTGAAATGCCGAGACGAATTAATTTGGTGCCACGCGTCCCTCTCATATCTGACGGTCCTGACTCACTCGGTGATATTGTGGGCCCGATTCATGGAAACTCCCGTCACCTCGCGCATCCGGAAAATGACGGAGCTGCTCCTTGCGGTTTGGGGTCACTATGGAAGAAACACTGAGATGGCTCAATTGGCCGCCAGGTGTCCCCTTTGGATGGACGGCTGAGGCTTCTCCTTGATATTGTGGGCCCGCCTTTGGGCGATTTTGGCATTTCGGGATTCAGGGTTTCAAAATGTACAATGGAATAAAAACTTCACCCTTTGAAATCGTGATTGTCAAAAAGCTGACACGACTAGATCTCACGCCATGTGTCCCTTGAATGGAAGGCTGCTATTCTTCCCTGTATACAATATGGGCGCGATCTATTTGCGCTAATCTCGGTGCAACTCTGCTATTTGCGATTTCCCGCCAATCGCTGATCTACTCATGTGGATGGATCAGGACCGTTGACACTATAATTTTTCCCGCTCGCTTGATTTTAAGTCCGAACAAGACTTCTTCTATGCGTTGCGCTTGGGTGCTCCTCGTGCAACCTGTAGACCTAGATGCTCTTAGGCCCAAGACAAGAAATGTCGCTAACATTAGGCTCCATGGGGGATAGATTCATCCCTGTGATGCTCTAAGGACTCATTTTGTAGTTTCAGTGCCTTGTTGTTGGGCTATGGAGTTAGGCTCAAAACATCCCACTGCTGAAAATACAAGCCGAAAAATAAAAGAAACAAAATAAAAATACATGCTCAAAGGAGCTTATTTATATACAATCCTAAACTAATAAAAAACTTTACATGGGGCTAGGTGAAAGTTGATTTCCACTATAGCCATTCAAGCAGCTTCCTGGATAGAAGCTCCTTCCTTCTGCCAATGATCATCAGTAGATGGTGTAACCGTGACAGCAGAATGGTTACACTCTTCAACTCCTTCTTATAGGTTGGAGTTGAGATGAAATAGGGCAGCTCCAAGGAATAGGGGAAATGCCACTCCATGTACTTGCTGACAGGGTCATAGAATGAGTGGCGAATTTCAGAAAATTGGCAACAAACAACCGCCTGTGTTACATAGTTGTCCACCTGTGGATGAATATCTCTGACAAACACAGGTGAGTGGACAACTATCGTAGGGTCATTGATCTTAGGTGGTGGCTTCTCGTTGACTGGATCTGGATAGGAAAATAAATGTGCGCTTAACTTCTCTTCTGGTTCTTCCTCATCTTCTTCGTGTACTCCCCCATCTTGTAAAAAGGGAACGGTCTCTCGATCCTTCTCTTCAATCCCAAATGTAAATTCATCATAGGAAATCTCATGAAGGAAGAAAAAATGATCCTCTTCCAAAATGGATTCTTTGTTTAAATCTAAGACAGTATGCTCATTGGGGGCAGATGCTAACGCATCCAAAAAATCTTCAATAATCTCTTCAAAAGAGATTCTTAGATCATCCGCCTCGAAGACTGGAAAATCCTTTTTGCTGCCTTCAGATTCCAATTTTGCACACTGGGGAGTGGGGAATATTTCCTGCACCACTAGTTCACTCAGAGCGCCATCCTCTTCCCTGGGAACTTCATCAATCTCATAACGCCCCCCCCCGGCTGCAGATGAATGGGGAGGAGAAAGGGCGGAGCTCTGACCCAGGTCATCAGGATCATCCTCATAGCCTACACCCGAAATAGCTTCATCTGGTATAGAGTTGTGGTATCCCTCACTACAGTTATGACAAACTAACACAGAGGGATAAAACTCTTGACAATAGGTAGTGAAGGCTGCATGGAATTCACTGAGTGAAGAAATGCTAGCAGGGGGTAAAGAATGATACCATTTACGAGCATCCCCTGCTAACAAGAACATTAACATTTTGAGTAATACATCCTCATGATGTATCTCCCACTGATGCATGAGTTCATGAAACTCACTGAGGTGCTGAGCAGGGTTGTCCTTTTCACGTTTTCCAAATATGGGCAAATAATTTCCCCATTCATTCAGAGAAGGGACAACATTAGGAAAACTAGGAATAGCAGAAAAATTAAAAGGAGCAAACCTTCGAGCTAAGATTTTCTCTATTCCGAACCAGTGGAGTCGCCAATCGATCCTTGAATCATGGAGTCACCAGGTGAAAGATGTGCAACTTCGAATGTGTCTGGTCCTTGTTCACCATCAAAGGCCAGATCCTAACGTTGTTGTTACCCCAAGAAGCTTCTGAGGCTGAGAAAGAAGCTGCTGAAACATTCTCAAGAAAGTTCCTTAGGGTCAGCTTTCATGTGTGCTAACAGTAGCCACAGCTAAAACAATGATGTGGAAACCTTGGAGTCGCCATAGTGGAGTTTCCAGGTGCACAATAGAAATCTCTAAGGGCTCTAATTTCTGAGGCACCTTCATAATCAGAGGCTCAATGTCGTTCTTCCTAGGGAAAATCTTCAACTTCGTCCCCGACAATGGCACTAGTAATGTTAGCGTCAGAGGTCACTCCTGGATTGCAGCAGGAGCAGAGCCCGACGCCCATCAGTTTATTGTCACGATTTTCTTAATGGGGTGATCAAATGGAGGTTAACTCAAAATGATGTGGTTCTAACTCTGAAACTAGGCCAAACATGCATGGGCAAGTAAGGTCTTAGATAACTTTGAACAGTGAGTTGTAGTAAGGATGAGTAGGAGGAAGAATTGTATTAGAGAGGTGCAAAGGTCTGTCGTAAACATCAAGTTTCTAACAAACTGTAGAGGAAGGAATCTAAATGCAATATATTCTTACATTCAAACCCAAAACATCGGAGAATACAACAATGCAACAATAAATCCTTTATCATAACATGATTGCAATAATTTGCGCAAATCCGTCAATCATGAACTCTCTCAATCTGATATGAAAATTAGATGGAATAGGAAATATTGTCTTACATTAAACAAGAAATATTACATACAGATGCATAACCAGAGAAATAGAATGTGTTAAAACTTTACAATCGGTAGCTTCGCTCTACCATCGATCCTTTGCAAAAATGGTGAAAACGCCTACATATACTCAAAAACAACAACAACAACAAAAATAAGACGATGCATTAAAAACATTGCATCTGCATGTATTCTGACATTTTGCGCATGCAGACTCTGGCCGATCATGCACCCAAGATTTGGTGTCCTCTCAACCAAATTCGGACGGCTATTCATTGCCAGATGCCACCTTAACTGTGCATGGCTCTTACAAGGGAAGTAGATGAGCCATTAAGAACCAAGCTAGCGTGTGTAGACCTCCTCCGGCTGGTCGAATACTCGGCATGGATGTTTTGGAAGAAATGGTACACATGATCCTCTTGATCAGACCGCTTGCCAATCCCTCGATACTTTGCACCTAATGAATGAGGAGAGGTTTCAACCACCCATCCTTGCCTTCATTTACTCCGAGTGAGAAAAAATATTGAGATCGGATCTGATGGCACCTGGAGATCACGATGATCCCCTCTGCAAATAAACTCGATTCCTTTGGCCTTCTTTATACAACTCCTTTCTTTCCCTAAGTGACCACGAGTTGTGACCACGTGCTTATTCCCAAGGCGCTTTCGACGTTCACAAATGGGAAGGAGCTAATCCATGCTTTTTGAAACCGCGATGAGCGAAACACTGAGATGGCTTAATTTGGTGCCACACGTCCCTCTCAGATCTGACGGTCCTGACTCACTCAGTGATATTGTGGGCCCGAGTCATGGAATCTCCCGTCACCTCGCGCATTGGGAAAATGATGGAGTTGCTCCTTGAGGTTTGGGGTCGCGATGGATGAAACGTTGAGATGGCTCAATTAGCCGCCAGGTGTCCCCTTTGGATGGATGGTTGAGGCTTCTCCTCGATATTGTGGGCCTGCCTTTGGGCGCTTTCGACATTTCAGGGTTCGGGGTTTCGAAATGTACAACGACATAAAAAATTCACCCTTTGAACTCGCGACTACCGAAAAGACGAAGCGACTAGATCTCGCGCCACACATCCCTTGGATGGGTGGCTGCTATTCTTCCCTGTATAAAATATGGGTGTGATTTGTTTGCGCTAATATCAGTGCAACTCTGCTATCTATGATTTCCCGCCAACCGCTGATCTACTCATGTGGATGGATCAGGACCGTTGACACTATAATTTTGCCTGCTCGCTTGATTTTAAGTCTGAACAAGACTTCTTCTATGCGCTACGCTTGGGTTCTCCTTGTGCAACCTGGATTCTCTTAGGCCCAAGACAAGAAATGTCGCTAACACAGGCATAAAGATTTATTAATTTTTTTTTATAGGTTTCGAATAAACCTTAGGTGTAGACCTATTCCTACAGGAAGTACCTATGTATGGTTTTACATGTATCTAAAATATAGGATATGAATTGAAGCTAAATAGAATAGAAGTATTGTTTTGTTAATCATAACCTTTACCATGTATGTACATATCTATGTATACGTATTCAACTCAAGGAAAATTGGATTGTTGCAATGTCAAACAAAATTATGGAAATGAATACAAAATATACTTATATATCATGACATGTACAGATACACAGAGCAACATAAACATACAATATACTCATACACATAAATATTTTATTGATCCTTGAATCACATGAGATTGCAAGTAAACTTCCATTGATCGAACTATACCAAAGGCATAGAAAATCACAATCCTTTTTACATTATAGAAAATCCATAAAAAAAGTTTTAATGGTATATAGTACATGCTACAGAGGTTGTTCAATTATTAATTGTATTCAATCATTTTTAAGAAAATCTATGTGTTCATTAATAATAAAATATAGATGATTTGTTTAGCCAAAGTATCTTGGTGCAAACTATTACAACAGAGTACCCTAGGGTAAGAACCCGGTACCACTAGAAAACCAAACCTGAACCTTTAGTTAAAATGCCACAATAGGAACTTGAATACATTTTTCGAGCAAGGTGATCCCCTTGAGCTGTGTCCTGCAAACTGTTTAATCCTACAAATGGAAAATGATAGGTTTAGTAAACAATGTTAATAAAATCAAATGAAATTAAATATTGAAGATTCAGTAATGAATAATACTCAGATGTATCTGGAATGAATGTGATTTCCATTGGCGTTGAAGAAACGACCTGTCCATAGTCCGAAGGGGAGGAGTGGACCCCATCATTAGTTTGGTAACCGAAAGAATCTAACCGTATACTCCAAAATGTAAACAATCATTTTTAAATATTGATAAACATTTAATATATTTCATAACCATAATATTAAAATGCATAGAGTATAGTCACATATCCCACAAAGGCACATAATGCCCAATTTAGGACTACAGACAAGGATTGCAGGACATTTTTTCCCCAAATATCGAAACTTACGAATTGGCGATTAAGAAACTCGGACAAAAACACTATTATAATCTGAATTTCAAATATACTTTACAAATCTACTGTAAACGTTTATTTCCGTCAAGGACAATTTGTACCATGGAAGAGAATTAGACAGGGATTCTGGGTACTTCTTTAGTAGTTCCCTTATGTGGAAGAAGTAGAGGTAGAACAAGCTTAAACAAAGATTACAAGAATAGTGAACTTAGGATAAATTCTACACATGAAGTATAAACACTCTAGGAAATTTAATTATTTAAACTGAGAGAAGTCTTATGACCTTAACAAATTCCTATATTAATTATGCGAGACATGAATAGAAACGTATTACAGGCCTGCTACTACATGGGCACATTTTTAGGAAAGAAAATCTCTTTACAAACAAAGGGGACATTTTCCTTACGATTATACACCGAGAATTTTAAAACGAAATAAATCATAGTAAGTCCAGGGAGGTGTATTCTCGTCTTTAAGATCCTATAGTTTGGGGATTCACACCTCCTCACCTCATTACGAATGCAGGTGATATATATATATATATATATATATATATATATATATAACATAATACATAGGGAATAATGATATATAGTTACATATACATGACACCATAAGTGGATTCAAGAGTCACTATAGAAAACCTGAGAAAGACATAACCATGGGAGTTTCGACGATAGGTATGTCTTGCACATCTTAAGACAAAGACATAAATGATAAAGATAATATTGAGGTCATGGTATAACTTCTTGTAGACAAAACTCTTAATTTT
This sequence comes from Picea engelmannii, assembly GCA_009831015.1. Classification (NCBI taxonomy): domain Eukaryota; kingdom Viridiplantae; phylum Streptophyta; class Pinopsida; order Pinales; family Pinaceae; genus Picea; species Picea engelmannii. Next base: position 636,319 of record ML792296.1, on the reverse strand, counting down.
TATCACCAGATAACTCTTGAACCACAAAGAACAAAAATCACATGTATCAACTTCAGATTAGACTCCAATGAAAACCATGAGTAGAGGGTGGTCTCACTCGCGATATCGTAAACCACCATGAGTTGGGGATATATATTACATAGATCATGGGTGAAATGTATTCATATTTTTATTGACAGTGAAAGAATAACCTAAACTGGGAGCCGTAGGGAACAGTCGTACAAACAGTCAGAAATACGAATAACCTTTCTGAACTACCACATCTACTACATGATAGCTTAACCGATAAAGTCTTTTGAGGACTTACCTGGTAAAGAAGGAAACTAGATGGTCATGCACCCTTTTATTTCCTTACACAGAGAAGGAACCTTCCATGTCACCATCCTTACACAGAGATAAGTGTTGTGGGGTTTAACATTGGGCATTTGTTTTACAAGTGGTTAGAGCTAAATGAAAATGAGCATTAGTTACCGAGGAAGCCTTCGTATTACAGAGTAATGGTGAGGGGATGTTTCAGTAACTTTAGCATGTGAATAAACGCACATGGCATCATTGGCCTGTCCACATTGGACACGAGAACCTAGTAACCAGTTCGTTGTAGAACCCTCATAACTTTCGACCAAATAATTAATGGTATTTACGGACAAGACTTAACTTTACATTCAATCGAGTTCTCCATAACGTTGTTAGTGACAATCCTTGTCACTAAGTCAGGTGGATTTTTCATGCTGGACAATAAGATTTTAGGGTTGGGGTTAATGTGCTATCGGGATTAGGGTTATGACTTGTCATGCCTGATGGGATCCCAACTCCTCAAATGCTAATTATCATTATTCAAATATCCCTCTCGTTACAGCTAGCATACACTAAGTCCATTTAGTCACTGTGTTAAAAATTTTAATGAGAAACTGGCAAGAACGTCCACTACATGTAATAGTTGGAATGGGTTATATAGTGAGGGTATAATTTGTGTAAGTAGATACATATAAAGACATATGTGGATTACGTTAAAACACTTCGGGTAAGGCATATGATAACTTATATATTTTAACTCAAGAAATACGTTGCCTTGTGTGACTATAGATATAGGTACTATATATATATATATATATATATATATATATAGACATATGGTAAGTATTGTATACCCAACAACAATTCTTGATACATTGGATATAAATGTATAATAAAGAAAAGAAAACTTAATATGGGATTGTTTGTGGTAAGTTTGAAATACACCTCCATTGGATATGAAGTGGAAAGTACTAAGTCTTGTTTAAAGATAAAGTTTTTAGTAAACCACTCATTTGGATCCCTTTGACAAAGGTAGAGACCTGTTATGATGAGGTTTCTATATCCCTTATGGATTTAAGAAATCTTACAGATCCATTTTGATATTACAGTTTCATGGATAGTCTAAACACTAGCGTGTCAGGTTAAAATGTTAAAATGTTGAGTGTACTGAACAATTGTTGCATATACTCAAATATTTTAATAGACGCGACTTCAATGGAAAGTGAACTATCTTATTATTAGTCGCTTGTAATTATGAATGAGTATATGTCGTAGTCTGACAATAATGATAATAGTTCTAATCTTGATAAAGTATAGTAGAATAAAGGAGTTTTAATGCACCTGATTTTTTTTTTTTTATTTGGGAAATTTGGGGTACATTACATATGGTATCAAATATGAATGTTACAACACTTGGACCTCAAAGAAGGGCCAATTTGTTTTTGTTTATTACATTTTATCCTATTTAAATAAAAACTAACAAAAACACTTATTGTTACAAACATAAAAAATTTGTTCTATTGTGATAATGGTAGCACAGAACGAAGAGGAGATTAGACTTGAGGAGAATCCCAAGAAAGGACCTCCTAAATAGCCTCGGAAAAACAGTGAAGGAATTTCAACTACCCAGTTTCTGGAAACAATGAGGAACCTTATCGTGGAACTGCAAGTTTTCAAGGAAGATAATGAAAGGCTAAAAAAGGAACACAAAGACCAACAGGAAATAAATGAAGTACTGATGCATAGCATAGTAACAAAGAAGATCCCAAAATACAATGACAAGGAAGAAGAGGTCAGCAAAATAGCCTCCAAAAATTATTGTCCTGAAGCAGAAAATGAGAACAGTACAAAATAAAACAACCACAATAGAAAATAAAACAACCACAGAAAGGAAGAGGAAACAGATGGAACACATGGAGGGTGAATTTAAGAAAATCAAATGGTCCACCTTTGATGGAGAATCCATGACAAGGGAGGAGGTTGAAGCATGGTTATCGGACATAAAAAATTATTTCCAAAGTTATAATTATTCCAGTAACATGAAGGTCAGAATGGCCATTTAAAAAATGAACAGAAAGGCAAGTATATAGTCGCAGGACATAAAGTTGGCTAAGGGCTTAAAATAAAAATAGATGGAATTGTCGGATTTCAAGAAATACTTCAAGAAACAATATTTGTCAGAAAGTTATTATGAAAGAAAGAACAAAGAATTTTATGAACTAAAACTCGACCAGATGACCATGGACGACCTAATAAAAACATTTCTTGAGTCATTAAGATTTGTACCATACATCAAGGAAGAAAAAGTAAAAATACAACAATTCCTAAGCTTCTTACCACAGTCCTATAAGAACATAATTGAATTCGACAACCCCAGAACCTTAAGCGGAGTTTCTAGAAAGGCCCATATGTGCTTTGACCAGTACAAACAACGGTCTGAACTTCCCAAGTCTTGGAAAGATAGGAAACATGACATAATGAATCAACGGATTAATGGCTTCCAACCAACCCCTTTCTGGAATACGACAAAGAAATCCCAAAGGAAAGATTCTCATTCGCATAACTAGAACAACCAAGGGGGGAGGTAGACCAGTTAATCTAGGAACCAAGAAATTTGGGGACATCTCCAGGGAACCGTTAAAATGATGGGAATGTGGAGAACCCCATTTAAGGAAGAACTGTCCAAGTTTAACTTCAGCAGCAAGGACCATAGTTCATAACCTAGAAGAGGCCTCTACGGTAGTATATGTGGGTAGGAGCGTACACTGAATTAATGTAGTTGTGGATGGAAGATAAGTTGATCATCAATCCATTATAGTGGAAGTTGAAGGTAAAGTTAATAATAATCATATTTCTATCTTAAGTGACCCATTATCTACTCTGAGTTATATTACTCCTAGTGTAGTTGATTCAAATTAGCTTAAGAAAGTAAAGCACCCTAAATCATGGCTAGTTCGGCTAGAAACAGGGACAAAAATGAAAGTAACAGATTTCATTTCTTATTGCGAACTCAGTTTAGATGGAAAAAATAAAAAGTTAAATATGAATATTCTATCATTAGGGTCATACCATATAATTATTGGAATGGATTGGTTAGAGAAGCATAAAGTAATTCTGGATTGTTACGAAAAATCACTTACTTATAGATATGTAAACAACACAGTTAGGAAAATACAAGGCATCAAAAAACCAGTCTCAGTTAGGCAGATTTCAGCAATGCAGTTTAAGAAATGCATGAGTAAAGGTTGTCGGATTTATGATATTCAAGTGACAAATCAGTTAGAAAAATAAAATAAACCCAACCTAGAATACTCTACCATCTTACATGAGTTTAGATATTTATTTGCGAACGAAATACCAGAACTGCCTCCAAGAAGAGATATAGATTTCTCTATCGATCTACTACATGGATCAACCCCGATATCTAAGGCACCCTAAAGGATGAGTTTACCCGAATTGAAAGAAATGAAAATTCAACTACAAGAATTGTTGGACAAGGATTACATCAGACCAAGTGTCTCACCTTGGGGAGCACCATTCCTTTTTGTTAAAAAGAAAGACAAAACTTTAATATTATTTATTGATTATCGACAATTAAACAAAATGAATTTTAAGAACAAATATCCTCTACCCAAAATCAATGATCTATTTGACCAAGTGGGAGGGGAAAAGATTTTTTCTTAGTTATATTTAAGATATGGTTATCATTGGGTCAGAATAAAGGATGAAGACATAAGTAAAACAATGTTTATAATGAGATACGGACATTATGAGTTTGTTGTTATTCTGTTTGGTCCCACTAATGCACCAACAACATTTATGTGTTTAATGAATAGCATTTTCAGTCAATATTTGGGTAAGTTTGTGTTGGTATTTATTGACGACATTCTAGTGTATCCGAAAATAGAAGAAGAACATAAAGAACATCTAAAGATATTATTTCAGACCCTAAGAAAACACAAGTTGTATGAAAAATTTGACAAATCTTACTTCTACAAAAAGAGAACACAATACCTAGCACATGTAATATCTGAAGAAGGTATTGTAGTCGACCCAGAGAAGATAAGAGCCATCATGGAATGGCCTATGCCCAAGGATGTGGCGAACATCTGGTCATTCATGGGAATTACCGGTTACTACCACAGATTTATCGAGGGATTCTCTAAGATTGCATACCCAATTACATCCCTACAGAAAAAGGGAACCAAGTTTATTTGGTCGCAGAAATTTCAAGATATTTTTAATAAGTTAAAAGAAATATTAACTACCACACCTATTTTAAAGGTAGAAGACCCTGATAAAGACTTTACACATTGCGTAGATGCAAGCAAAGAAGGTTTGGAAGGTGTCCTTACTCAAGAAGGACACGTTATTTGTTACGAGTCATGAAAGCTAAAAGAACATGAAAGAAACTACGTCACACATGACCTGGAATTGGCAGTTGTAATTCATGCATTAAAAATGTGGTGACACTATATAATGGGAAGAAAATTTATGTTGTTAACCAATAACAGTGGTGTAAAATTATTATTCAGTGAACCAGATCTTAACGCAAGACAAGCAAGGTGGTTGGCCTTCTTGAGTGAATTTGATTTCGAAGTAAGAGACATCAAGGGTAAGGAAAACAAAGTGGCATATGCCTTAAGTAGAAGAACTTGTGGGTTGTTTGAGATAAGTATTAGCAGGGAAGAAAGTGGCATTGAACAAAGGATAAAATATGCAAGTGTTAATGACGAGAAATACACCAAAACAGTGGAATATTTACAACGTAATGCAGAAAATTTGGACATAGAAGATCTGAGTTTGGATAGAAATGGGTTGCTAATATTTAAAAACATGGTGTACATACAATATTCTACCAAATTAAAGATAACAATTTTGGATGAAATGCACAAGAATCCATATTATGGTCATCCAAGATACTAGAAAATGGTAACAACATTGAGGAAGTTATTTTATTGGCCTAACATGAAAGGTGAGATAGCAGAATACTTATCTAAGTGTCTAGATTGTCAACAGGTGACGGTTGAACATCAACATCTAGCCGTCTTGCTTCAATATCTACCTATACCAGAGTGGAAGTGGGAAACTATCTCACTGGATTTTAGCACAGGTTTGCCTAAAAATCAAAACCAGAATGATTCGATTATGGTAGTAATTGATAAACTTAGAAATTCTGCACATTTCATTTGTGTGAAATCTACTTATAAAGTTATTAACATTGATGAAATATTTATGAAGGAAATTTTTAGATTGCATGGTATTCCTAAAATGGTGATTTCGGATAGAGATGTCGAATTTACATCAATGTTTTCGAAATAATTGTTTGCAGGGTTAAATACTAACTTGAATTTCAGCACAATCTACCATCCACAAATAGATGGGAAAACTAAATGAATGGACAAGATTGTGCAGGATATGTTATGAATGTATGTAAGGATGAGGTCAACTAAGTGGGAGGAATACCTACACTTAGTGGAGTTTGTGTACAATAATGGTTATCAGTCGTCAGCTAAGATGAGCCCCTTCGAAGTACTGTATGACATAAAGTGTACAACTCCAATTAGCTGGGGTAACCCAGTTGATAGACTCATGATGGGACAAGAATTTCTCCAGGAAATGGAGAAAACAATAAGAAAGGTACAATAGAATTTAAAAGAGGAATACGACAGACAGAAAAACTACACAGATTTGAAAAGAAGACACCACTAATTTCAAGTTGGAGACCACGTGTATTTAAAATTAAAAGCAAGAAGAAGTTCATTAAATATAGGAAACTGTTCAAAGTTGGCACCCAGGTTTTTTGGTCCCTTTGAGATCTTAGCTCGAATTAGACCCGTGGCATACCAACTTGCACTCCCTGCAAATTTTAAAGTTCATAATGAATTTCATATTTTTTTGTTGGAAATATATATCCATGATCCTACTCACATGATTGATTAGAAAATGGTGTAGGCGGAACTAGGAGGCGAGTTCCAAGAGGAACCTCTGTGCATTATGGACAGGAAATAAATAATACTACGGAACAGAGCCATCGCCTAGGTAAAGGTACAATGGAAGCACTTTAGTCCTGAGGAGGACACTTGGGAATTGGAGGAATATTTGCAGAAATCTTATCCAACCCTTTTCCAAGAAAGGAACAAATATCGAGAACAATGTTGTACTGAAGGGGGGAGGATGTAACATCCCCCAAAATAATTAATTATTAAAGTTTGTATGCACTTAGGAATTTTATTTCCGTTTTTGGAAAATTCGCATTTGGAAAATTATTGCCATTTATGGAAAATCCAAATTTGGAATTTGATTATTTGTAATTAATTATTGTGACTGTTGGGAAAAGATTCGATTTTCCCAACCAACTCTTTGACTATGACACATGTAAAAGATAAATCTTTTTATATATTAATTGTTGAAGGACAAATTTAATAGCAAGGTTGAAAACAACTGACCATGATTCCATGAGTGGGGAAAAAACTTGAGTTACCTCAGGGATGAATTTTACAAGTGGAAAATGAGGAATTTGGCCACTAGCAACCCCTGAAAATCAGGGATTTGTAAATCTACAAAAATTTCCAAAGAGGGAAAAATACCTAGGCACAAGATGCTCATGATATACAACATATGGGAGGAGGCAAGACGTTGCTTAGTATGTTGGAGAAAGGTTATAACTTGCTATTATGAACACTTCTTTGAGCCTGAGGAAAGGGGATCTCTAATCTGAAAGAGGATTTTAGCAAAAGAGGATCATTGGAATTCGCCTTTATGGACTCATGGTCAAGCTAGGGGGTGAACGGAGCAAGTAGTTTGGATTCTCTATTCTATGGTTGGATGGAACTTGGTTGTTCCATTTGTGTTTCAACATTGATTTCAGATATGTTCTTCTACCTGATCTTTTGATGAATATTTTATTGTGTGTTAGCTGATAGGGATGAGATGAATATGTGATAATTATTTATTCATGTGAATATACTCTATGAATAGAAATAGTAAAGAAAATATAAGTTCTATATGTTTCTTGATATTAGGACTATATTGGTATAAACAGGAATGTGGAAATGTGTAAGAAGGAATACATATTTATTAAAAGTTGTCATAGGTTTCAGATCAACCTTAAGTGTAGACCTATTCCTACAGGAAGTACCTATGTATGTTTTTACATGTATCTAAATATATCTATATCTATATATATAGATAGATAGATAGATAGATAGATAGATAGGATATGCATTCAATATAAATAGAATAGAATTATTGTTGTGTTAATCATAACCTTTACCATGTACATAGATATCTACGTATATGTATTCAACTTAAGGAAAAAATGGATTGTTGCAATGTCAGACGAAATTTTGGAAACGAATACAAAATATATTTATATATTGTGACATGTACAGATACACAGGGCCACATAAACATACAATATACTCATATACAAAAAGATTTTTTCGATCCTTGAATCACATGAAATTGCAAGTAAACTTCCATTGATCAGACTATACCAAAGACATAGAAAATTATAGTCATTTTCACATTACAACAAATACATAAACAAAGATTTAATGGTATATAATTGTTGGCAGCCATTTCACATTTTTATCCTATCTTTATAAGCTACCTACACAAGTGTTTTGGAACCCTTGATTCTCATCGCAATCTTTTGAATAAAACAACACTATTATTTTGCGCATTTGAACACCTTCCTTTTGTTCTCGTTTTCACGACTGCAAGTGTGAAAACTTTGAGTTCGAAGTCATGTCGATGGCATTAAAATCGTCACTGGATTATTATGGTCACTATTGTCTATGTGTTCACTGCATTTCCAGTTCAATTATGGTCACACAGTTGGCAAGACACCAAAACCTTTACTCATTTGGCATTCTTTTTGTTGTTAATATAACTTCATTTTTATAAGATTGTGATGGTATTCTAATGATTATGATCGAGTCTTTGATTCAATGGTGGTTTGAGGTTCTATTGTTTTTATCAAATTCAATGGTCTCATAACAATGCATTGACATTGTGATTAGACCCTTAGTGCAATGGTTTCATACAAAGCATACGTTTTATGATCGAATCCTTGGTGCTATATTCAAAACATTGTTTTGGTTTTAAATCATGCAAACACTATTGTTGTGCAAATATTCGGGTTGACTTATCATAGTTTTCAATGGTTGTTTTATTGGCATTTTTTTAACATACACCACCAGTGATTTGAATCACCATAACGTCGCCGATTGTACATTTTGATATGATTGTTTTGCATGGATTGTTTCATTCCACCACCCTCGCACAATTAGGCATTGATGCTTGCCTTCTATCCCGGGTTACCTCTGTTGGTTTTGGGGAAATCCCTGAGCTTTCGATCCTGCATATACCCTGTCCAAACCCTTGTCCCTTTACCTGGCTCACTGCTTTCTCTCTCCTATGGCACCTGTGGTGCGCATAGAACCTAATGGAAACCAAACACTCTTGTTATTCGACAGTTCTCGCGAATACCTAGAGAACAGTGGTTGGCTAGTTTTTATCCAAAATTTTGAGGGTTTCAACCTTTCAGTCGCCCAACAGTTCGCCCTCACCTTCGACGGATGCAGGGCTAAGGTCGGATATATCCAACTCGAGCTAAATGAGGAATTCCTCAGCTTAGCTACAGGCTTACCAGTTAAAGGGTAGAGGTGGTTTAAGAATTCAAAAGTGGATGAGGTGCCATGGCCACTCCTATTCACATCAAGGAAAATTGTTAGTTGTGATAGAGGTATGCCTGTCACTGCCCTCAAGAACAGATGGCATGATCTATTAGCAATTGTTAAACAATTCGTAACTTGCGAAGGTCATTATGGGTTAGTGTTTCTTTATCATCTCAGGTTGCTTATGAACTTTATAGACTACCCTATGAATATGCCGCACTATCTCCTATGCAGTCTTTACAAAATGGCCAAACAATTTAAGCATGAGAAGGATGATAGCATCATTTTCCATCATTGCTTGATCAAATTCATTATCGTTCATCATTTGAATCTTAGTGGTGACTGTTGGCAAGCCTTCCTATCAAGGAATGGCTTTTCCACTCCCGAGTGTGTCCAAGTGGACAAGGTTGTGGTCACTGAAACTATGGTTGGGCCAGCCGTGCCACCTCCTACCCTTTTACCCCCTATCAAACCCTCCAATTTCCCTAACATTGACCTACCCGATACCATAGCCAACCTACATGCTAAAGACAATACTAAGACCATTAAAAGGCCTGTAAATAATAAAGGCAAAGGTGATACTGGTGTCAATAGTAAGGGAAAGAAAAATGCACGATGGATATCTAGATGTGCTCGGAACAAGCCCAAGAAAAACTTTGACCAGAAGCCTATTGTATTGACTGAGGATTAAGAGTCTGAGATTGAACACTTCTTGGCCGAGGAATACCCTTACTCTCATGGCCTCTATTCTGTGGAACCCTATGACTATGATTCCAACCTACCTCCATGCCTCCATAATGACCCTAACTACCCGGGAATTAAGCTTCACAGTGAAACCCCTGGTAACTTGAAAGAACACTTGCCTGTAATGCCAAGGCCAGAACAACCATCATGTGCTCAATATAATTCTTGGCTTGAACATTATTACACCGATGTTCCCATGTTGCAATCTAAGATTAAATCATTAGAGGAACGAGTTACTGTGTTGTCAAAGGAGAACGACAGGCTACAAGCCAATGAGAAGAAGCAAAAGACTACAGGTTCAATTGTCTTCAAAAATGTTGAGGTAGCTATGGCCTTTGTCAACTCAAATTTATTATGACCAAATCATTTTTCTACAGCCCAGGTATGTATTTCAACATCGATTTTGAATGATTTGGTTAGCCTATTGTGTTCGCTCCCATTTAGTTTTGTTTGTTAAATAGATTTAAAAACGATTATGTTACTTTGATTTCATTTTGAATTATGTTTGCATTGAAGATTTGTGTGCTAAAATAGTATAGCTATGTTTTTATTGAACCAATTTAACACGATTGAATTTCTCTTGAATTAGTATAATGATCGTGTTGACCTTCAGTTTTGTTTGGTTTGACCCCGAAACGATTCTAACGTTTGAATTAGCATAATCATTTGTATATGCGTTGGATTCGTATCAAAGTTTGGTTTGATAAAGTTCTGTTAGTTTTGAATTAAAAAATGATTCTGTTAGATTTGTTTTGATTCAACAACGATTTTGTTAAGTTCTGAATTGACATAAACTATGGCGTTCGTGTTAAGTAAAAGATTTGTTTGATCGATTATAGTCTGTGTCGTTTGAAATTGATTCATAAAAATGATTTCGTTGGATTTTAATCGTAAAAACGATTCTGTCTGTTTCAAATTGGTAATAAAAAGGTTGGTTGACAGATCGCATATATCCCTGTTACCATTCGGTTAATTGACCACGATTTTGTTTGTTTCAAATTGTCATAAAAGTTTGGGTTTGTTTTAGCGTGAATGATTTGTTTTGTTTTCAATTAGTAATTAAATATTTTTTTAATAGGTCGAGTATATTTTTGTTATCGTTTGGATTGATTTAAAATGGTTATGTTTGCAAATAAGACCAGCTACAGAATCATGAGATTTTGTAGCTAGTCTTAAAATTTAGATTTTTGTTAATTTTACCAATAAAACATTATCTAAACTTGTTTATTCTTGTCCACCTACAGGTACCTACGAATTTCAATGGAAAATTGGACATGCTGTGGCAGTTTAGAACATGCTTTTTGTGATATAGTTTTGTTTTAAGTTGTTAGTCATAGGCAGAAATAGAGACTTGGGAGACTGTTCCAAGATTTTTTGTAAACTGTTTTTGATAATTCCCATAGGGATGTTTTACCCTGTGGCCTTTATATACTCATTTATTTTTTGTAATGATCCGATCACTATTGGGAGAAGAAAGACTATGTATTTATGATGATACAGACTCAAATGGAAGTGGATCTTTTGTAACGGCTTTAGCTTTCAATTTATCATACTTTCGTTCAAGTTTTGTGCAGTTTAATTTGTGATTAAGTCATTGACTAATTTAGATATCAAGACTTGTTGCAGGTTAATGCGTTGTGATTTAAATTCAGTCCATGTCTGATGTGTCTCAATTTTAGTACAACAATTACTCTGTTTCAATTTGATGAGTAAAGGTTTATCTTCTTCATTAAATGAACTATTCTGTACAAACCTTCACACATGGATTTAACTAAATGTGATGATTTGTAAATTATAAGATTGTTGTCATTTTATGTCTTGTATGTTCTGTCATTTATATTCAAAGAGCATTGTTGCTTCTTGTTTACGAGAAGCTTGTGGAGAATCTGGTGCGGGTTTCCTCCCATCAAACAACTAAATCAACTACTGTGCACAGGACAAATAGGAAGCGTTACTTCAGGTTAGTTCGTTATTTGAAATTTAATAGTTAATAAATTAGAGAATTCTCAGTAGTTTAGATAGATACATAGTTTAGTTTTGTAGTTAGGATTATTATTGTTCATCTTAGATAGTTTTCGTTTTGTTTCTTTCTCATAAAAATTATAAAAAGTAAAAAATAATCATTTCGCTGTCATAAGGCATTTTACCAATGATTTTTGCAAATTTAGATTAAAATTTGTATTCTGTAAATACTGTAAATATATAATTGAGATCTGATTCTGTTAATAACTGAACATTTAATTTCATAGAATTATTAGTGTACAATATTAGTAAATAAGTTGTATATATATATGTATATATATTTTAGATTTGTATATAGTTTTCTGTAGTTGTTTTTTCAACTTAAATTAGTTTCTTTAGTTTAGTTTTTCTTTCATTTTCTTAGGACTTAGATCGTCCAACGGAGCCACTAAAACCGTTGAGGTGGATCATCCCAAACGGATTGGGTTATTTAGACAACCCCGGACCGTATCCACTCCTCCATTTGACGAGCGTTCATTTTCGCCTGTGAACAAGGTGGTTGTAAGAATCCTCCACCACATAACCGCTTGCCTATAGTGACAAGAAGTCATTCAAACGACAACAAACCCCCTCAAACAACAACCACATCAAACAACGATCTACAGATCAAAGTTGAACCAACCACCCCAAATCCTACAGGTGGTGACGTACAATATATTGTCTGCCAATATCTCTTAAGAACACATAGTGCCTTCGCCCGTTTAAGGCTACCAAATCGGCCTTTGGACCAACCTTTAGACTTCTCTGATATCGGAGAACAGCTTGGAGGCACTAACCTCACTTTAAACCCTACAGATCCAATCCTCACTCCTGCTGCAGGATGATCTAGAATACCACCCCCACCACCTCCATCACCTTCTTCTTCTTCTAGAGAAGACTCTTCTAACGAAGGCAGTTCCCCTTCTCAGCCTTCCACACCGCCTACACCAATGGCCAACCAGAACAATCCTGCCAAACCTTGGCTTGAACAAGATGTTGTAGCTGTACCTGGACCTCAACATCCCTTACCCAAACATCCAAAGAAGTGGCTTCCCAAGTTTGACCCTGACTCTAAACAGATCGCTGAAGATCAGATTAAAAAGTTTATGTTAGCCATTAGACTCCATATGTCGAGCATGAAAACGTAGTCTGTAGTTTGTTCCCCTATACTTTCGAGGGCAATGCCTCTACTTGGTACTTTTCCCAGCAACCCCATACCATCGTGTCATGGGAGAAGTTTGAATCCTAATTTCTGGAAAAGTTCGGAGACGATAAGTCCCCGAAAGTCCTAGTCATGGAGCTTTCTAGTTTAAGAATGAATCCCAAAGAGAAAATCAAAGACTTTAATCAAATATTCTTAACACTAAAGAATCGAATTCCTACCAACTCGATGCCTGCTGAGAATCTTATCATAGCATACTATACTAAAGCCTTGCATCAAAGTATAGCCATTTGGGTAAAACGATCTAAGAAAGCCATGTTGTTAGAGGCCTTCGAGGAGGCCAACTAGATTGAAAAAGACATCCTTAGTTTAAAAGACACTACTAGCAATGAAATAGAGACTTGTTCATCTTCCAAAAAGAAGATCGAAATCCTCCCTAGACCTGCTCAAAATAAAACACAACCTGAAAGCTCAGATTTAGAAAACTTAACTAAAGTCGTTCAAAAACTGTCAAATCAAGTTATAGATTTGAAAAGGACCACCGAAGAAGCTTCTTCGAGAAAAGGGCCCTACAAACCCTCGTTCAGGAAGCCTTTTCCCACCAACCGACCTAATCCAAATAATGAGGGCCTAAATTTAGAAAGTCTGCAATTCTCCCTTCAAACAATTCTAGAAGCCCAGGATAACTTGATGCCTCCTTAGATTCCTGAGGAGGTAGTTGAACAAGAGACAGTTGAAGAAGAATAATCTTCTCCGAACATTTTTGGACACTTCTCGGATAGCATTTTTCAAGCTAACTTCGAGACAGTACATCCCTACAATACTAGGAGTAAGACAACAAACAAACCTTCTTCCGAAAACACTACGACGTTTCCCTCAAAACAATCTAAACCAGCTAAGACTAAACAAAGTCATGTAAACCCCAACTTAGATTATGATTTAGTTGACGATCTTAAAAAGTTAAGGGCTAACATTTTTGTTTATGAATTATTAAAATTTCCATTTCTGCTGCAAAAAATGTTACAGAATATCACAGAGAATAGAAAAAATGGTAATTCAAGCAGTAACAAGGTTGTTCAGAACAAAGTTCCTCAAAAGACTTCCACTAAAAATAATCCTGATCCTCACGATAAAGGAAGCCTTCCTATAAATAATGTAACAAATGTAGATAAATTAGCTTTAGAGACTGCGAGTAAAAAGCCACAAGCTTCCACCCTTAGTACTCGCAGAAATGTACCTCCATTTTTGTTAACTTTGGAAATCTTTAATAGAAACGTGCACAATTGTATGGTAGATTCAAGAGCATCATCCAATGTGATGCCATGGTCTGTGTGTCATAATATTAATGCTGAAGTTGAACCAAGCACTTTAAAAATCATCCAACTTGATCGAACTAGTGTTAAAGTCATAGGTGAATTAAGGAATGTGCTTATAAGATTATCGTCTAACCCCAAAGTTCATCAAGTGATTGATATTATTTTTGTGGATATTCCAGAAGTTTATGGTTTGTTTCTAAGTAGAGACTAGTCAGAGCAGCTACATGGCTATTTCACGACAGATTGGTCTCACCTGTGGCTTCCCGAGAACGGAAAGCCCAACAACATCAAGGTAAATAATGAGCACTACCTTAAGTTCACGGTCACAAATTTGAATGATCCCAATGAACCATTCACACCTTCTGTTGATTCACCCGAAAAATAAGGGATGGATACCTTTTTCGGCAATTTCATGGCCGAGACTTCAGCTATCACCAACCCAGAACAATAGTCTGAGATTGTAGCATATGTGCATCCAGTAGCTTCTACACAATGGTCTCATGCACCCGATAAAAATCAAATTTGGTCTCTTTATTTTGACAGGTCAAAGTCCAAGGAAGGAGCTGGCGCAGGCTGCATTATTATTGATCCCGCAGGTAACAAAACACTGATTGCATGTAGGCTAGAATTTGAATGTACTAATAACACAACAAAATATGAGGCTTTATTACAGGGTCTCATAAAAGATTTAGATATGAACATTCAAAATTTGACTGTCTTTGGTGATTCTGAAATCGTGGTTAGACAGGTAAGAGATTCTATCCACTGTCTGTCTCCACATCTTAAAACCTACCAATCCAAGGTATGGAATTTAATGAATAAATTTTCTGCTTTCAATATAAATTCTATTCCGAGATTGAATAATTTTGAAGTTGATCTATTAGCTAACGTAGCTTCGAAACTCTTTCCTGCAGAAGGCTTGTCTTCGAATGCATTCTTTGTCGAACTGCTGTTCAGGCCATCCATTCCCGACAACATCACGAATTGGAGAGTATTCGACGACGATCAACAAATTATTAGCTTCCTTCATATGGAAGAAATTTTCCAAGACACGGTGATCGATGAATGCCCTCATGACGACAATTTGCATGATTTCATGGTAATACCAGATCCAAGATCTCCTGAATCGTCATCGGACATGGTAAATTCGATCCCTAAATCTGTAATTAGATTAGAAAAATTTTACGATCTTCAAGATAAATTCAAAAAATTGGTCAACTCTAAAACCAATAGTTCCTCTTTATCATATGAAAATGTAAAATTGGGAACTAATGACAATCCACAGTGCATTAATTTAGGGGTGGGGTGTTCTGAAAAAGAAAAAGTTGCATTTGTTAAATTGTTCAAAGAATTTAAATATGTTTTTGCGTGGATGTATTATGACCTTAAAAATTTCAACCCTAACATCATACAACACGTCATTCCTATGAAACCCCAAACCTTGTCCGTTCAACAGAAGCTAAGAAAAATGCACCCTAAGCTCGAACCGACCGTAAAAAAGGAATTAAATAAACTCCTAAATGCTAAGATAATTTTCCCAGTTAGGCACACGTAATGGGTTTCTAACCTTGTCCCTGTCTGGAAGAAAAGTGGGGAAATCCGACTATGCGTCGATTTCTAAAAACTTAATAGAGAGTCTGATAAAGA
>ML792296.1:599397-620371 GCA_009831015.1 Picea engelmannii | reverse complement strand
GGAGACTAAGGGCTCTAAGGAATAAGGCCCCCGCCTTATTGCGCGCCCCTTAGAATCATCGTGAGCGACTGTCGCAGTCGGCCCTCACGGCATCGTGGGTCCTCTCGAACTAGGTAATCATTAACCTACAGTTCGATCCATGGCGGGAGTGCTAGCAGGCGGTGGCAGGGCTGTTGTCCACCCCTCTCCCTCACCCTCTCTGTAATCATGTGTGGCCCCTTTACTCCATATGTGAGTCAAATTGGCAAGCTATCGTCAGCCTGCATCACCAATAATCATGTCAGAAATGTCAACATCAAATCATCAGCCAAATGAAACATCATAATAAACATATCAACCCAAAAGCACACTCCCTGACTCAGTCCGGAGTCCAAGGGGGATCTATCGATGCCTCTGCATCCTCAAGGTCAAAAACCCTGCACACTCAATCAAAATGAGTCAATATGACCCGTCTACATCAAATAGTAACACATCATGTCATCTTTCAATCACATCGTAATCAAATATAATAGGTCTAACACCAAAAAGGGTCCAGATCACTGCAAGCAAGTGCCCTCAAATAATAAGTGTTCTCAGTGCGCCAGAGCGGGATGTTACAAAAGTCTTACTAGAATTGCATGCAGAAGAAGTTGGTGGGAATTTTGGTGGTGACACCACTACTCATAAAGTTTTGAGAGCTGGTTATTACTGGCCCACACTTTTTAGAGATGCCCATACCTTGTTCCACAAGTGTATTATTTGTCAAAAAGGATCCGGGCGGATATAGAAACCAGCCTTTCCTTTACATCCTGTTTCAGTAGACTCCCCTTTTCAGCAGTGGGGCCTTGATATTATAGGTCCAATCAATCCTCCATCCTCATAGAAGCATAAGTTTATCATAAAAGCCACATATTATTTCACCAGGTGGTCTGAATTTGTTGCATTAAGAACTGTGAATACTAGTCAGGTAATTGCCTTTTTAAATTCAAATATTATTACTCGTTTTGGTATCCCTGACTATTTAGTATTCGATAACACTTATTATTTTTCGTCTCTTGATATGAGCAACTTCTCTCTTGAAAAAGGAATTAAATTGAAGTATTCTGCCAGCTACTACCCTCAGAGCAATGGATTGGCAGAATCAACAAATAAGAATTTGATTAAAATCATCAAGAGAATGGTATCTGAAAATCACAAAAACTGGCATAATGCAATGCTAAATGCATTTTGGGATGATAGGGTAACACCAAAGACTGTTGTAGGTAACTCTCCCTTCTTTCTCGTCTATGGAAGAGAAGCAATTCTGCCACCACATATTATTCTTCCCTCACTACAACTATCACAAAAAATACAAGAGGAAGACTGTCCCCCTTTGGAAAACCGAATTAACGCTTTAATGAAACTAGAAGAGGTAAGAGCAAAAGATAAATGTAAGTTATATCAGCATCAACACGTGGTCAAAATCTGGTTTGATTCTAACTCTACCTCCGATAGGAACTTTGAAGTAGGTGACCTTGTCTTGAAATGGGACAAACCTCATGAGGGAAAGGGAGAGCATACCAAGTTTCAGAACTTATGGCTTGGACCATTTTTAATTGCTGAGAAATTGGGTCCCAGCTCTTTCCGATTACAGAGTCTAGAGGGATAGCCAGACACCTATCCGGTGAATGGCCAAGCTCTGAAAAGATATTTCGCTTGATGACAACCCTTTGTACATTGTGTAAATATTTTTCTTTTGTTTTCTTTTCTTTTATTTTTTTGGTTTTGATTTTTCCCCTTGCGCTTATCAGTTTTTGTTTTTGGAAAGACACATACCTGATTTTTGAATTGTTCAGACAAAGAAAATAGAAAATTCTATCACTGAAATGACTGCTGAAAAATTGTCTAAACATCAATTATATACTTCTGAAATTTACACCCATGTTGGCAAAGACTGTTGTTTGAAAGAAGTTAAATGATTTCGATCTGTGAGTAAAGCCTGTCACAATCATCTATTATCTTCTTATGTTGTCCCTGTTCCTTAAGGGAACGACTCGGAATGATGTCTCTGTGCCTTAGAAGGTCGGTTTCGTAAACAAACCATCTCTGGATCTTAATGAAGGACAGTTTTAAAAAAATTATGTTGAGGTCTGTAAAAATAATAATAATAATAATAATATATGTCAAAATATCATAATTTTCAGCATCACCCCGCTCAATTATATATCTTTAAAAAACTAAATCATAAAAGAGCTGTGGGAAGTCCCTTTAAACTCGTCGGGATGCTGAACAGGTTTGTTGGCAGCGGGTAAATGCATGCATGACGCCAAGACAACTTCGTCGGGGTACTAAACAGGCTCGCTGGCAGCGAAGCAATGTCGGGTATATGAAAATTCGTAAGTATGAAATCTCTTGACCTTAAAATGTCCTTTATTATTATCTAGAACTTCTTAGTAGGATACAGATATCAAAGTGGGTTAAATGGAAACCCTGTCGAGGCTATGGACGCTTGCTGGCAGTAGTGGCCCTGTCAACAGTATTGGAGATTTTATCTTTAATATCGTGGCTTGCTTGTCTTAAGTCTGTTATCAGTTTTCATACTTTAAACACTGCTGGAATATTTGATTAATAATGATGTTTAAACAATTTTCTGGTTGTTTTTGAGTTAGAATTATTCTCGTTATTATAATCTGAATTTGTTCTTTTGGCAGAGATAAATTCTTCTACCAGTGTGTCTCCATTGTTGGCAGCCATTTTACATTTTTATCCCATCTTTATAATCTACCTACACAAGTGTTTTGGAACCCTTGATTCTCATCGCAATCTTTTGAATAAAACAACACTATTATTTTGCGCATTTGCACACCTGCCTTTTGTTCTCGTTTTCACGACTACAAGCGTGAAAACTTTGAGTTTGAAGTCATGTCGATGGAATTAAAATAATCACTGGATTATTATGGTCACTCTTGTCTATGTGTTCATTGCATTTCCAATTCAATTATGGTCACACAGTTGGCAAGACACCAAAACCTTTACTCATTTGGCATTTTTTTTGTTGTTAATATAACTTCATTTTTATAAGATTGTGATGGTAATCTAATGATTATGATCGAGTCTTTGATTCAATGGTGGTTTGATGTTATATTGTTTTTGATCAATTTCAATGGTCTCATAAAAACACATTGACATTGTGATTAGACCCTTAGTGCAATGGTTTCATACAAAGCATATGTTTTATGATCGAATCCTTGGTTCTTTATTCGAAACATTGTTTTGGTTTTAAATCATGCAAACACTATTGTTGTGAAAATATTCGGGTTGACTTATCATAGTTTTCAATGGTTGTTTTATTGGAATTGTTTTAACATACGCCACAAGTGATTTGAATCACCATAACGCCGTCGATTGTACATTTTGATATGACTATTTTTCATGGATTGTTTCGTTCCACCACCCTCACACACTTAGGCATTAATGCCTGTCTTCTATCCTAGGTTATCTCTGTTGGTTTTGGGGAAATCCATGAGCTTTCGATCCTACGTATACCCTGTCCAAACCCTTGTCCCTTTACCCGACTCACTACTTGCTCTCTCCTATGGCACCTGTGGTGCGCATAGAACCTAATGGCATCCATACACTCCTGCTATTTGACAATGCTCACGAAGACTTGGAGAACAGTGGATGGTTAGTTTTTATCCAAAATTTTGAGGGTTTCAACCTTTCGATCGCCCAACAGTTCGCCCTCACCTTTGATGGATGCAGGGCTAAGGTCAGAGATATCCAACTCGAGCTAAATGAGGAATTCCTCAGCTCAGCTATAGGCTTACCAGTTAAAGGGCAGAGGTGGTTTAAGAATTCAAAAGTGGATGAGGTTCCATGGCCTCTCCTATTGACATCAAGGAAAATTGTTAGTTGTGATAGAGGTATGCCTGTCACTGCCCTCAAGACCATATGGCATGATCTATTAGCAATTGTTAAACAATTCATAACTTGCGAAGGTCGTTATGGGTTAGTGTTTCTTTATCATCTCAGGTTGCTTATGAACTTTATAGACTACTCTCTGAATATGTTGCACTATCTCCTACGCAGACTTTACAAAATGGCCAAACGATTTAAGTGTGAGAAGGCTGATAGCAGCCTTTTCCATCACTACTTGATCAAATTCATTATCATTCATCATTTGAATCTTAGTGGTGACTGTTGGAAAGACTTCCTATCAAGGAATGGCTTTTCCACTCCCGAGTGTGTCCAAGTGGACAAGGTTGTGGTCACTGAAACTCTGGTTGGGCCAGTCGTGCCACCTCCTACCCTTTTACCCCCTGTCAAACCCTCGAATTGCCCAAACATTGACCTACCTAATACCATAACCGACCCATGTGCTAAATACAATACTAAGACCGTTAAAAGTCTTGTAAGTAAGAAATGAAAAGGTGATACTGGTGTCAATAGTAAGGGAAAGAAAAATGCACGATGGATATCTAGATGTGCTCGGAACAAGCCCAAGAAAAAATTTGACCAGAAGCCTATTGTCTTGAGTGAGGATTCAGACTCTGATATTGAACACTTCTTGGCCAAGGAATACCCTTACTCTCATGGCCTCTGTTCTGTGGAACCCTATGACTATGTTTCCAACCTACCTCCATGCCTCCAGAATGACCTTGACTACCCAGGAATTAAGCTTCACAGTGAAACCCCTGGTAACTTGAAAGAACCCTCGCCTGTAATGCCAAGGCCCAATCAACCATCATGTACTCAATGTAATTATTGGCTTGAACGTTATTACACAGATGTTCCCCTGTTGCAATCTAAGATTAAATCATTAGAGGAACGAGTTACTGTGTTGTCAAAGGAGAACGACAGGCTACAAGCCAATGAGAAGAAGCAAAAGACTACGGGTTCAATTGTCTTCAGAAATGTTGAGACAGCTACGACCTTTGTCAACTCAAATTTATCCTAACCGAATCATTTTTCTACAGCCCAGGTATGTATTTCGACATCGATTTTGAATGATTTGGTTAGTCGATTGTGTTCGCTCCCATTTAGTTCTATTTGTTAAATAGATTTAAAAATGATTCTGTTACTTTGATTTCGTTTTGAATTATGTTTGCATTGAAGATTTGTGTGCTAAAATAGTATAGCTATGTTTTTATTTAACCGATTTAACATGATTGAATTGCTCTTGAATTAGTATAACGATCGTGTCGGCCTTGAGTTAGTCTGATTCAGTTTTGTTTGGTTTGACCTAGAAACGATTCTAATGTTTGAATTAGCATAATCGTTTGTATATGTGTTGGATTTATATCAAAGTTTGGTTTGATATAGTTCTGTTAGTTTTGAATTAAAAAATGATTCTATTAGTTTTGTTTTGATTCAACAACGATTTTGTTAAGTTATGAATTGACATAAACTATGGCATTCGTGTTAAGTAAAAGATTTGTTTGATCGATTATAGTCTGTGTCGTTTGAAATTGATTCATAAAAATGATTTCGTTGGTTTTTAATTGTAAAAACGATTCTGTCTGTTTCAAATTGGTAGTAAAAGGGTTGGTTGACAGATCACATATATCCCTGTTACCATTTGGTTAATTGAGCACGATTTCATTTTTTTCAAATTGACATAAAAGTTTTGGTTTGTTTTGGCGTGAATGATTTGTTTTGTTTTCAATTAGTAATTAAATATTTGTTTAATAGGTCTAGTATATTTATGTTATCATTTGGATTGATTTAAAATGGTTCTGTTTGCAAATAAGACCAGCTACAGAATCTTGAGATTCTATAGCTAGTCTTAAAATTTATATTTTTGTTAATTTTACCAATAAAACATTATCTAAACTTGTTTACTCTTGTCCACCTACATGTACCTACGAATTTCAATGGAAAATTGGACATGATGTGCCAGTTTAGAACATTCTTTTTGTGATACAGTTTTGTTTTAAGTTGTTAGTCATAGGCATAAATAGGGACTTGGGAGATTGTTCCCAGATTTTTTGTAAACTGCTTTTGATAATTCCCACAAGGATTTTTTACCCTGTGGCCTTTATATACTCATTTATTTTTTGTAATGATCCCATCATTGTTGGGAGAAGAAATACTATGGATTTATGATGATACATACTCGAATGGAAGTGGATCTTTTGTAACATCTTTAGCTTTCAATTTATCATACTTTCGTTCAAGTTTTGTGCAGTTTAATTTGTGATTAAGTCATTGATTACTTTAGATATCAATACTTGTTGCAGGTTAATGCGTTGTGATTTAAATTCTATCCATGTCTGACATGACTCAGTTTTAGTACAACAATTATTTTGTTTCAATTTGATGAGTAAAGGTTTATCTTCTTCATTAAATGAACTATTCTGTACAAACCTTCAGACGTGGATTTATCTAAATGTGATGATTTGTAAATTATAAGATTGTTGTCATTTTATGTCTTGTTTGTTCTGTCATTTATATTCAAAGACCACTGCTTCTTCTTGTTTACGAGAAGATTGTGGATAATCTGGTGTGGGTTTCTTCCCATCAAACAGCTAAATCAACTACTATGCACAGGACAAATAAGAAGTGTTACTTCAGATTAGTTCGTTATTTGCAATTTAATAGTTAATAAATTAGAGAATTCTCAGTAGTTTAGACAGATACATAGTTCAGTTTTATAGTTAGGATTATTATTGTTCATCTTAGATAGTTTTCATTTTTTTTCTTTCTCATAAAAATTATAAAAAGTCAAAAATAATCATTTCCCTATCATAAGGCATTTTACCAATGATTTTTGCAAATTTAGATTAAAATTTGTATTCTGTAAATACTGTAAATATATAATTGAGATCTGATTCTGTTAATAACTGAACATTTAATTTCATAGAATTATTAGAGTACAATATTAGTAAATAAGTTGTATATATATATTTCAGATTTGTATATAGTTTTCTGTAGTTGCTTTTTCAACTTAAATTAGTTTCTTTAGTTTAGTTTTTATTTCATTTTCTTAGGACTTAGATCGGCCAATGGAGCCGCTAAACCCGTTGGGGTGGATCATGCCAAATGGATTGAACTATTTAGACAACCCCGGACAGGATCCACTCCTCGAGTTGACGAGCGTTCATTTTCTCCCGTCAACAATAATACATGATACATATTCTGTTCAATTCTTAACACTATTCAATCATTTTTCAGAAAATCTGTGTGTTAATAATAATATGATAGATGATCTATTTATCCAAAGTCTCCTGGTCCAAACTATTACAACAGAGTACCCTAGGGTAAGAACTCGATACCACTAGAAAACTGAACCGGAACTTTTAGCTAAAATGAAACAATCAGAACTCGAATACCTTTTTTGAGCAAGGCGATCCCCCTGAGCCATTGAATGGAAATTGTTTAATCCTGCAAAGGGAAAAGGATAGGTTTAGTAAGAAATGTTAATAAAATCAAACATAATTAAATATTGAAGATTCAGTAATGAATAATACTTAGCTTTATCTAGCATGGATGTGATTTCCACCAACATTGAAGAAGCAACCTGTCCATAGTCTAAAGGGGATGAGTGGAACTAGAAATTATTGATGGGCACCCTTGAAAGGAAATAGGGCCCCATCATTTGTTTGGTAACCGAAAGAATCTAACTATATACTCCAGAATGTAAACAAGCATTTTAAAACATTGCTAAACATTTAATATATTTCATAACCAGAATACTAAAATGCACACAGTATAGTTGCATATCCCACAGAGGCGCATAATTCCCAATTCAGGACTACAGACAAGGATTGCGGGACGTTTTTTCCCCAGATATTGAAACTTATGAATTGTTGATTAATAAACTCAGATAAGAACACTAGTATAAATTGAATTTCAAATATACTTTACAAAGATACTGTAAACATTTATTTCCATCAAGCACAATCTATCCCATGGAAGAGAATCAGACGGGGATTCTGGGTACTTCTTTAATAGTTCCCTTATGTGGAAGAAGTACAGGTAGAACAAGCTTAAACATAGATTACAAGAATAGAAAAATTCGGGTAAATTCTACACATGAAGTATAAACACTATGGGAAATTTAATTATTTATACCAAGATAAATCTTATGACCTTAACGAATTCTTGTATTAATTATGCGAGACATGAATATAAAGGTATTACAGGCCTGCTACTACATGCATGCATTTTTAGGAAAGAAAAAGTCTTTACAAACACATGGGACATTTTCCTTACGATTATACACTGTGAATTTTAAAACAAAATAAATCACAGTAAGTCCAGGGAGGTGTATTCTCATCTTTAAGAGCCGAAAATTCGGGGATTCACACCTCCTCTCCTCATTACGAATGCAGGCGATATATATATATATATATATATATATATATATATATATATATATATATATATATATATATATATATATATATATATAATACACATGGATAATGATATACAAGTACACATACAAGACACCATAAGTGGATTCAAGAGTCATTGTAGAAAACCCGAGCAAGACTTAACCATGGGAGTTTCAACGATAGGTATGTAGTGCATATCTTAAGACAAAGACACAAATGATAAATACAAGATCGAGGTAGCGGTATAACTTCTTGCAGACAAAACCCTTAATTTTTATTACCAGATAACTCTTGAACCAGAAAGCACAAAAACCATCTGTATAAACTTCAGATAAGACTCCAATGAAAACCATGAGTAGAGGGTGGTCTCACTCGCGGTATCATAAAAATCCACGAGTTGGGGATATATATTACACAGAGTGTGGGTGAAATGTATTCAGAGTTTTATTGATAGCGAAATAAGAACCTCAATTGGGAGTCATAGGGAATAGTCACAGAGACAGTCACAAATACGACTAACCTTTCCAAACTACCACATCTACTACAAGATAGCTTAAGCAATAGATTCTTTTGAGGACTTACCTAGTAGAGGATGAAACTAGACGGTTTCACACCCTTTTCTTTCCTTACGCAGAGCAAGAGCCATCCATGTCACCACCCTTACACATGGAGAAGCATTGTAGGTTTTAATGCTAGGAATTTTTTTTACAAGATTGTAGAGCCAAAGGAAAATGAGGCATTAGTTACCCTGGAAGCCTTCGTATTATAGAGTAATGGCAAGGGGATGTTTCAAGCACTTAGGCATGTGAATAAACATGCATGGCATGTGCACATTGGACATGATAACCTAGTATCCAGTACATTGCAGAACCCTCATAACTTTCGACCAAACAATTAATGGTATTTATGGAGAAGACTTAACTTCGCATTCAACCAAATGCCCCATAATGTTGTTAGTGTCAATCCTTGTCACTAAGTCAGGTGGAGTTTTCATGATGGACAATAATATTTTAGGGTTGGGGTTAATGTGCTATCAGGTTTACGGTTATGACCTATCATGCCTGATGGGATCCCAAATCCTCAAAAGATAAGTATCATTATTCGAATATACTTCTCATTACAGCTGGCGTACACTAAGTCCATTTAGTCATTGTGTTAAAGTTTTTAATGAAAAAATGGCAAAAATGTCCACTACATGTAATAGTTGGAATGTGTTATACAATACGGGTATAATTTGTGTAAGTATACCCTTATAAAGACATATGTGGATCACATTAAAAAACTTTGGGTAAGGCATATGATAAATTATATATTTTAACTCAAGAAATAGGTTTCCTTGTGTGACTATAGATATAAGTATTATGTAATGTACCCCAAATTTACCAATAATAAAAAAAAAATCAGGTGCATTAATACTCCTTTACTCTACTATAGTTAATCATTTAAAGACTGTAATATTCACTATCATAATATGACATATACTTACTCGTAGTTACAAGCGACTAATAACAAGGTAGTTAGCCTTCTCATGAAGTCATGCTTATTAAACTAATTAGTACATGTCACAAAAATTTGTCTTAATAGACTAGAGTTTAAGCTATACATGAAAGAACTGTAATTTGGGTGTTTCGACAAGTCTATAATAATTCTATCCTAACATGGCTTCTACCTTTAACCAAGTCTTGTACCCTCCACTTCATATCCAATGAAGGAGTACTTCCAACTTAACACAAATAATCCCTTATAATAAGTATTATTTTCTTATTTATATCTTTAAAACCCATGTATCGATACTCTTTTGGAAAAGTTGTTGGACATACCATCCTTACCATATTCCAAATATATGAATATATCTATATCTATCTATCTATCTATATATATTACCTATGCCTATAGTCATGCAAGGTAGTGTATTTCTTGAGTTCAATATGTATGCTAACATATGTTTTAACCAGAGTATTTAACATTATCCAAATAAGAAAATATACGGGTCTATTTTCAACAATTATGCCCTTACAGTATGTGCACTCTACCCATTACATGAAATGGACATTATTGACAGTTTCTTTTCGTTAAAACCTTAACATGGTAGTTATAGTGTACTTAACATACACCAGTTGTATATGACAGGGGTGATCGAATAACGATGTTTAGCACTAAGGTTTGGAGTCCCAACTGACATGAAAAGTGATAACCCTAGACCTGATAACCTATTAAATCCGACCCCAAACCTTACTTTCCAGGAAGAAACTCCGTCTAACTTAGTGATAGGGATTTTCACTAACATCCTTTAAGGTTCGGTTGAATGCGAATTCAGACTTGTCCATAAATGTCATAACTTCTTTGGTTTGAAAGTTATGAGGGTTCTGCAATTGTAGATATCCTAGGTTCTCGTGGCCAATGTGGGTATGTGAAGCGCATTTGTTCACATGGCCAGTGTACCCACCACATCCCCTCACCATTACTTTGTGATACGAGAGTCTCCTAGGTAACTAATGTATCACTTTACTTTGGCTCTTATGCATTTCGTAAAACCACCCAGTGTTAATCTATGCAATGCTTGTTTGCGTGTAAAAACCATCATTAAGGAGGGTTCCTGCTCTACATAAGGAAATAAGATGGATGCATAACCTTCTGGTTTCCTCCTCTACTAGGTAAGTCCACCACGACTCCATCGCTTATATGTAGTAGATATGTAATGGTTAGTCGTGTTTAATATTGTCTATGTAATTGGTTTTCTTACGGTTGTTAGTTGAGGTCCTCCCCTTGCTATTCTTAATTCTCTGAAGTATTTCAATCCATGCTCTATATAAAAGAAGTAGTTCTATCTCGTGGTGCTTTCAGTCCTATCATGAGGCAATCATCCGCTACTCATGGATTTCATTGGGACTTATATGCCATTTTACACATGCGGTTTAGTTTTCTTGATTCAGGGATAGTCTCATAACATTGTTAGGGTTTTTTCGACAAGATATTATCCTCAGTATTCTCCTTAATCCTTGGGCTTGTATTTTTGTTTGGAATCACTCATGGCATACCTATCACCAGAAACTGACGTGGTTAAAACATGTTATAATGACCCTAAAAATTCCACATATGGCGTCCACTGTATATTATTGCTCTCTTTGTATTTTCTCATAATTATCTCTTACAATAGTAAGGAAAAGTGGGTTATGTCAGTAAGACCGAGACCTTGATCTTATCTTTGTTTTTATACTTGCATTTTTAATTAGGTTGTCCACGACATACCTCTCGCTCGAGAATCCCTTGGTTAAATATTTCTCTATAGTCATTCCTAAGTTTTCTTATGGTATTCTCTGTAGGTATAGGTTACATGTTTAATATTCCTATTTTGATTAAGTGATGAGACTTCGACCATCCGCTCTTGAAAGGTTATGCATTAGAAATTACTATGAATTATTGCATTCTCAAATTAAAAGCTGTAAAGTCATAAATCAAATTCTCGTGATTGTGGTCAGGTTCCTTGCTGTTGTGTAAAGTGTAATTAATAAATTTATTTACCTTACTCGTACTAGTATAGAAACTATTATAGTCCTAAGACTTCCACTATGTGTAATTATTCCAGAATTTTTAAACTATTTTTAAAGGATTTACCCTTACTCGTTGTTCTAGAATTCCATGATTAAATTGTCTAATTTCACTTCTTCAATGTAATGAAAAAGGCAATTTAATTATCTTGAACTCTGTTATTGACTGCATTTTCTTTATCATCAATTGTAAGTTTAGATAATTATGAGAACATTATATCGCAACCCTATATGTAGTCTGAATTGGGAAATTCTATGGAACATTCTTTATACTATGCAATATTTATTGTTCCGGTTATGCTATATATTACATTTTTAACAATGTTCTATCTACTTGCTACATTCTGAGCACTCGGTTCATTTTTTTTTGTTACAACACTAATGATGGGACCCATGTTTCCACTGTGAGGTTACCCATCAGTCATTTCAAGGTCCACTCCTCCCCTTCGGACCATGGACAGTTCGCTTCAGCGGCACCGACGAGAAGTGCACCCACGCCAACCTCAAGCTAAGTGTTATTCATGTGTTGAACCTTCATTGTTTAAATTTCATGGATTCTTCCTGAACAATACTTTATCCTCAATATTTAATTTCAACGACTTGTTTCATAACATTATTTTCTAATCCTAGTTTTTCCTCTTGCAAGACTTAATTGTTTTCGAGGAAAGGATACACGAGATTGCCTCACTCGAAAGGTATTTCAGTTCCATATCTCGATGTCTAATTTTATTTCTCAGGTTCTATTTGTTTGTTGGTACAAGGTTCCATAGATAAACGGTTTGACTTAAATATTTGATTCCTTAATGGAATAAAAAGATTGGAAATGGAAACCCTATATTGTATAAGAATTCCACGATTTACAGTTTAATATAACATGTGTTATGTAGAATGTTAAACTATGTTAATCGTTGAACCACCTATGTAACATGTAGCATTTTCTATACCCCTGAATTTTTTCTTAAGGGTTTTTCTGTAATGTAAAAGGACTGTAATTATCTATGCTTTTGATATAGATTGATAAATGGAAATTAAACGAAATCTCATGTGATTCAAGATGTCTATAAAACGTTTATGTGTATGAATACCTTATATGTTTATGCAACTAGTGTATCTAAACATACAACAATATATATATATATATATATATATATATATATATATATATATATTAATTAACCTTCATTAAAATCTAACACTCACAGTAGATTTCTTAACTTTACTCAATGAATAAAATCAAACTGTAAAGGCTTATTCTACAATTTATTTCATTCTACCAGTTATTAATCAACAAACAATTCAAGAAGGAAATAAGTAGATGTACATATCTGAACAAAGTGTTGGTACAACAAATGGAATATCCAAGTTCCACCCAACCATAGAACATAACAGCCAAACTACTTGCTTCATTCACCCCCTAGCCTGACCATGAATCCATAAGAGCGAACTCCAATGCTCCTCTTTCTCTATAGTCCTCTTTCAGATCATAAATTCCCCTTGCCTCACACTCATAAAAGTGCTCATAACAACAATTTACATCCTTTCTCCAGCATACTCAGCAACATCATGCCTCCTCCCATATGTTGTATATGCCAAAAGCATATTGTGCCTAGGTCTTCCCCCCCCCTTGGGAATTTTCACAGCTTTAAAAATCCTTGATTTTCAAGAGATTCTCATGGCCAAATTCCTCATTTTCCACTTGTAAAATTCATCCCTGAGGTATCTCAAGTCTGTTCCCCACTCATGGAGTAATGGTTAGCTGATTTCAACCTGGCTGTTCCATTTGTCCTTCAACAATTAATATAAAAATATTTGTCTTTTACAAGTGTCATAGTCAAAGAGTTGGTTGGGAAAATCAAATATTTTCGCAACAGTCACAATAATTAATTACAATTAATCAAATTCCAAATTCATAATTTCTATAAATGGCAATAAGTTTCTAAATACGAATTTTCCAAAATTGGAAATAAATTCCTAAATGCATACATAGTTTAATAATTAATTATTTTTGGGTATATTACATCCTCTCCTCCTTCATTACAACATTGTACTCAGTGTTCATTCCTTTCTCGGAATAGGGTTGGATAAGATTTTTACAAATCTTCCTCCAATTCCCAAGTGGCCTCCTCAAGACTAAAGTGCTTCCATTGCACTTTTACCTAGGCGATGGCTCTGTTCCATAGTATTGTTTCTCTCTTGTCCATAATGCACAAGGCTTCCACTTGGAACTCGCCTTCTGGTTCCACCTGCACCAGGTTCCAATTGATCACGTGAGTAGGATCATGAACATATTTTTTTAACAAAGAAACATGAAATACATTATGAAATTTTAAATTTGCAGGAAGTGCAAGTTGATATGCCACAGGTCCAATTTGAGCTAAGATCTTGAAGGGGCCACAAAACTTGGGCGCCAAATTTGAATAGTTTCCTAGATTTGATGAACTTCTTCTTTCTTTGACATTTAAATACATGTGGTCTCCAACCTGAAATTCCTGGTGCCTTCTTTTCAGATATGTGTAGCTTTTATGTCTGTCTTCTGCCTCCTTTAAATTACGTTGTACCTTTCCTACCATTTTCCCCATTTCCTAGAGCATTTCTAGTCCCACCATTAGTCTATCAACTAGGTTATCCAGTCTAATCTGATTTGTACACTTTCTGTCATATAGTACTTCGAAGGGGATCATCTTAGCCGATGTATGATAACCATTATTGTATGCAAATTCCACCAAGTGCAGGTATTCCTCCCTCTTAGTTGGTTTCATCCTTACGTACATTTGTAACATATCTTCCACAATCTGGTTCGTTCCTTCAATTTTCCCATCCATTTGTGGATGGTATCTTGTGATGAAATTCAAGTTAGTATTCAACCCTGCAAACAATTCTTTCCAAAACGTAGATGCAAATTTGACATCTCTATCCGAAATCACCATTTTAGGAATACCATGCAGTCTAAAAATTTCCTTCATAAATATTTCAATGATGTTAATAACTTTATAAGTAGATTTCACAAGAATAAAATGTCCATACTTGTTAAGTTTATCAATTACTACCATAATTGAATCATTCTATTTTTTATTTTTAGGCAAACCTATGATAAAATCTAGTGAGATAGTCTCCCACTTCCATTCCGGTATAGGTAGAGGTTGTAATAGGTTGGCTGGGTGCTAGTGTTTATCCTTCACCTATTAAAAATCTAGACACTTAGATAAGTATTCTTCTATCTCGCCTTTCATATTAGGCCAATCAAACAACTTCAAAATGATGTTACCATTTTTTGGTATCTCGGATGACCAGAATAGGGCTTCTTGTGTACTTCGTCCAAAATTGTTATCTTTAATTCAACAAAATATGGTATGTATAGCCTTTTTTTGAATCTTAGTAATCCATTTATGTCCAAACTTAGATTTGTTATGTCTAAATTTTATGCATTATTTTGTAAATCTACCACTATTTTGATGTATTTTTCGTCATTATCACTTGCATCTTTTATCTTTTGCTCAATGTCTCTTTCTTCCCTGCTAATATTTATCTCAAACAACCCATGAATTCTTATACTTAAGGCATCTGCCACTTTGTTTTCCTTACCCTTGATGTGTCTTACCTCAAAATCAAATTCGCTCAAGAAGGCCAGCCATCTTGCAGGCCTTGCATTAAGATCTAGTTGACTAAACAAGAATTTCACACCATTGTTATCAGTTAACAATAGAAATTTTTTTCCCATTATATAGTGTCGCCACATTTTTAATGCATGGATTACAACTGCTAATTCCAATTCATGTGTGATGTAGTTTCATTCATTCTCTTTTAGTTTTCATGACTTGTAACAAATAACGTGCCCTTATTGAGTTAGGACACCTCCCAAACCTTCTTTGTTCACATCCACGCAAACTGTAAAGTCTTTATCCGAGTTTTCTACCCTTAAAATAGGTGTGGTTGTTAACAATTCTCTTAACTTATTAAAATTGTCCTGACGTTTCTGCAGCCAAATAAAATTGCTTCCCTTTTTTCTGTAGGGATGCGATAGGGTATGCAATCTTAGAGAATCCCTCTATAAAGCTGCGGTAGTACCTGGTGATTCGCATGAATGACTGGATGTCAGCTAGATGGATTTTATCTTCTCTGGTTCGACTGCAATACCCTCTTCAGATATTACGTGTCCTAGGTACTGTATTTTCTTTTGGTAAAAGTCACATTTGTCAAATTTTGCATACAACTTGTGCTTTCTTAATGTCTTCAATACTATCCTTAGATGTTCTTCATGTTCTTCTTCCATTTTCGAATACACTAGAATGTCGCAATAAATACCAATACAAACTTATCTAGGTACTAACTAAATATGCTATTCATTAAACACATAAATGGTGATGGTGCATTAGTGAGACCAAAAGGTATAACAACAAATTCATAATGTCCATATCTTGTCCTAAACGTTGTTTTACTTATGTCTTCATCCTTTATTCTAACCTGGTGATAACCAAATCTTAAATCCAACTTAGAAAAAATATTTGCCCCTCCCACTTGGTCAAACAGATCATTGATTTTGGGTAGGGGATATTTGTTCTTAACAGTCATTTTTTTTACCTGTCTATAATCAATGCATAATATTAGCATTATGTCTTTATTTTTAACAAAAAGGACTGGTGCTCCCCACGACGAGACACTTGGTCTAATGTACTCCTTGTCCAACAGTTCTTGTAGTTGAATTTTTAACTCTGTTAATTTGGGTAGACTCATCTTGTAGGGTGCCTTAGATATAGGGGTTGATCCAGGCAACAGATCGATAAAGAATTCTATCTCTCTTCTTGGGGGAAGTTATGGTATTTCGTCTACAAATAAATCTCTAAAATCATGTAAGACGGTAAAATATTTTAGGCTGGGTTTATTTTCTTTTTCCAATAGATTTGCCACTTGAATAACATAAATCAGACAACCTTTATTCATGCAATTTTTAAACTGCATTGTTGAAATCTAGCTAAATGAGACTAGTTTTTTGATGTCTTGTACTGTCCTAACAGTGTTGTTTTCATCTCTGTAAGTAAGTGATTTTTCATAACAATCCAAAATTTCTTTATGCTTCTCTAACCAATCCATTCCAATAATTATACCGTAAGACCCTAACGGTAGAATATTCATATTTATCTTTGTATTTTGACCATCTAAACTGAACTCACAATCATAAATGAAATATGCTACTTTTCTCTTTGTCCTTGTTGCTAGTTTTAATAAAAAAGATTTAGTATGATTTACTTTCTTAAGCTTGCTTGAATCAACTACATCAGGAGTAACATAACTCAAAGTAGCTCCCAGATCAATTAAAATAGAAATACGATTATTATTAACTTTACCTTCAACTTCCATTATAGTGGATTGGTGATCATCTCATCGTCCATCCACAACCACATTGATTTTGTGTAATCTTCTTCCCACATCTCCTACTATAGAGGCGTCTTGTAGGTTGTGCATTGTGGTCCTTTCTATAAAAGTTAAACGTGGACAGTTCCTCCTTAAGTCAGGTTCTCCACACTCCCATCATTTTAACGATTCCCTGGGGTTGTCCCCAAAATTCTTGGTTCCCAAACTGACTGGTCTACACCCCCCTTGGGTATTCTGGTTATTGGAGTGAAAATATTTCCTTGGGAAATTCGTTGTTGCATTCTAGAAAGCAGTTGGTTGATAGCCCTTCTTCCGATGGTTCATTTTGTCTCGTTTCTTATATTTCCAAGCCTTGGGAATTTTAGACCATTGTTTGTACTGATCATATCACATTCAAACCTTCCTGAAAACTTTCGTTAAGGTCTTGGGGTTGTTGAAATCGATTCTGTCCTTATAGGACCGTGGTAAGAAACTTAGGAATTGTTGGATTTTTACTTTGTACTCCCTAATGTAAGGCAGAAATCTTAATAATTCCAGATATTTGTTTATCAAGTCATCCATGGTCATTTGGCCGAGTCTTAGCTCATAAAATTCTTTGGTCTTTCTTTCATAGTAACTTTATGACAAATATTGTTTCTTGAAATATTTCTTGAAGTCGGGCCATTCCATTTGTTTCTCCTTTAATCCATTGGCCAACTTCAAGTCTTTCCACCATATACTTGCCTTTCCTTTCAGGTTATAAATGGCCATTCTAACCTTCATGTTGTTGGAATAATTGTAAATCTGGAAATACTTTTTTATGTCTAGTAACCATGATTCAACCTCCTCCCATGTCCTGGATTCTGCATCAAAGGTGAATGGATTGATTTTCTTAAATTCACCCTCCAGGTGGTCCACCTATTTCCTCTTTCTTCCAGTGGTTGTTTTGTTTTTTGTTGAGGGTGTGCCTTCAGAAGAATTGTTCTCATTTTCTTCTTCAAGACCAGAGTTTTTGGAGGCTCTTTTGCTGACCTATTCTTCCTTGTCATTCTATTTTGGGATCTTTTTTGTTACTATGCTATGCAATAGTACTTCATTTATTTCTTGCTAGTCTTCGTGTTCCTTTTTCAGTTTCTCATTATCTTCCTTGAAAACTTCCAGTTCCACGACAAGGTTCCTCATTGTTTCCAAAACCTAGGTAGCTAAACTTCCTTCACTATTCTACCTAGGTTCTTTAGAAGGTCATTTCTCAGGATTCTCCTCAAGTCTGATCTCCTCCTCATTCCATGTTGTCATTATCACAACAGAAATAAAAATTGTATGTCTGTAACAGTAAGCATTTTTGTTAGTTTTTCATTGAACAAAAAAGTATGTGCTAAACAAAATTTTTGGCCCTGATCTGATGTCCAAGTGCTGTAACCTTTTCTCTGATACCATATGTAATGTACCCCAAATTTACCAATAATTTTTTTTTTAGGTGCATTAATACTCCTTTACTTTGATATACTTAGTCATTTTAAGATTGTAATCGTTGTTATCGGACTACGATGTATACTTACTCATAGTTACAAGCGACTAACAACAAGGTAGATAGCCTTCTCGTTTATTATGCTTATTAAACTAATTCGGTAAATGTCACAACAATTTGTCTTAATAGACAAGATTTCAAACTATACATGAAAGAACTGTAATCTGGGTGTTTTCGCAAGTCTATAATAATTATATCCTAACATGGATTCTACCTTTAATCAAGTACTGTACCCTCTACTTCATATCCAATGAAGGAGTACTTCCAACTTTGATCCGGATTTTATGAGAAGAACAAAATGAATACAGATTATTAACAGGTGCTTAACATAAAATAATAGAGATACATTAAAACTGGTTTTCTATTCAATAATGAAATAAGCTGAAACTGTAAAATGCAGCAGAAACAAGCTTGTTGGAATTGTTATCACTGAAATTTCATCAACACATGGTTACAAGAACTCAGCATCGTCAAATAGTAATGAAGTCATTCATGGCCCTGAATTAATCCCACAGCATTCAAGAAAAGGGAAAAAACTATACAAAGTAGTGAAAAATTGAAGAGCGCTTTGCAGACATTGGGCGTGCGCACACATGCGTGGAACAGGAACATAGAAAGCGTGCATATGCGCACGATGCGTGGTTGTTAGCGCAAAAAGGCGTGCACCTGCTAAATGGCGCATTTATGAATGTGGTCGGCCTCCCAACCACTTATGGTTCAGCTCCCAAGCTGATTTGACCTCCAAATCCGGGATGGATCCGAATGGTGGGCTGGTCAAAGACCTAATAATGCCCTAAATGGCCTCTTTTCACACTACAAAGAAGTTACACAATAACCCAATGCAATGCTATAAAAAGCCATGAATGTACCTCATTTTCTCAAGGAATTCAAAGTAATCTTATGCTGCCTATATTGTTTTAAGGACTCCATCCTTGACAAGAACACATTGGCACCATTTTATTGAGAAATCCATCTCACCATTGAGTGGATTTGCAAAGAGTTCTTTCATCACCATTTTCATTTTCTTTGTTGTAAGAAGAGCTACTAGTGAGGGTCCAAGAGCCTTCCCTTGGAGGAAGAAGGGACTCATAGTCCCCTTTCTTCTTGGTGATTTGTTTTCATCAATAGATCAAGCCTCAAACATTGGTGACATGGGCCATTTTTTTCTTGTTATCTCTATGTCCCTATGCTTATGATTTTAGTTTTTATTAGATTAATTCTTAATTATAGTTTTGTTTTTCGTTCTCTAACTCTTTTCTCTACAACTGTCCTACTCAGCAGACCCAACTGAGCTTGCAAGCACCTCTTATTTTCTCACCAAGGTGACAAAAGAGGCGCAACAGATTGGCAACTCCACTGGGGAAAGGTATCAATTTCCTACCTCATTTGGGTTTATTTTTCTCTTCTTTTAGTTTTTTTCACTTGTAGGTGCACTAACTGGCCTAGGCCGACTTGCCAACCAGCCAATTCCAAGTTGAATTGAGAGAAATTTACTCAGATTTTTCATTCTCATCCGTGAGCTACATATGCGTAGGTTTTTCAGCCCACAGACACGCATCGTGCACCCATGCACCTGACTCATTGTTCTGTTCTGCGCACGTGCACATTTTAATTTGTCTATGTTCACGCGCATGCACTCTGTGCGCCTCTATCTTCACTAAGACCCGCGCATCTAAGAAAAATTTCACATTGTCAGTTGTTGAGATGTGGGGAAGGCAATTTGTCTTCTTAAAAATGATGTCAAGCTTGTTTTAAAGAAGCACCACACTTAGTCCCCTCATCATATAAAGGGGTTAGTCAAACACACATAGGCACTTAGGAGGATAAAATCAATTTCCCTTATTTGCTTTTTGCCACATGGATGGCTTGTTTTGACTTACAATATAAGGTGGAAATCATTTTTAATCACATCTAACTTACACTGGGACTAGAAGTCGAATTGCAATCACTTAGTATGCTCTTCTCTCGCGCATTCAAGCAATCTTGAGAATCAGAAAAAGGTTGTGAAACGATTTTATCTCCCTTAAGAACATTAAAACCTTTAGGAGAGGACAACAACCCTTTTTGGGACTCCTCGTAGTTTTGTTTTTTCAAACACATCTTAATATTGTAACGGGACCATACATGCCCACATGCTACAAAGATAGGATAGTGTTTGAATTTTTGTTTTCTTAGATCAAAACACTAGGGAAGTTTAAAGGTTTGTAACGGGCCCATACATGCCCACATGTTCAATCTAGGATAGTTTCAAG
>ML792296.1:576678-599347 GCA_009831015.1 Picea engelmannii | reverse complement strand
GGGAGTTAAAGGATAGTAACGGACCCACATGTCCACATGCTAGCTTCCTAGGGATTTTGAATTATGCAAGGTTGTACCAAAGGCACTTAGTTAATTAGGTAATCAAACTCTTGTAAGGACCAAGCGAAGTCCACATGCAGCAAATGACATCTAATTCACTAAAAACTAGCACAGTTTCACTCACACACAAAAGTCACTTATCACTCACATAGCTTCTTCTTGAAACGTGGAGGTCTAAGTAAGTTTCCTCCAAAGGGATTCCAAAAATATCCCATCTTTTCTTGAAAGGGACTATCCACTCCCATTTTTAAATCAACGAGGTTGGTTTGTACCCCCAACCTCCCAAAACAACTACATCTAAAATCTTTCTAAAAACTCACTAAGTTTTCCTCCACAGGAGGTGCCAAAAGAAATATTTTATTCTAGGTAGGATTTCGGGGATAGGCATCCAAATAACTCCCCATTATCTGGTTCTCACATTATCAAAACATAGAGGTTGTCAAATAGGGAACTAAAAATCCTCCAAGTTAAGTGTTCCAATCACTATAAGGTAGGGAGATACCCGTGAAGGGTTGAAGGCCAAGGTTTGATTGTTCTGTGCATCCCCCCTTGAGGCACCCACCTCTTGGACAGGATCCAGCCCGTGACCCATTTCTTAGGCCGAAAATTTAAATGTCGCACTTTGACCGAGGTACCTAGTGGCCAAATTTAGGACATCTACCCAGGTGACAATTGTGGGTTGCAATTGCACCTTGATTGGATTTTGTGTGGCTATTGGGAAATATCTCCAGCTCTTTCGGGATATGCCCCTTTTACCCCTCATTATAACCAATTATTTCATCCTTCACTAGTTTCTCTTCCGGTGACTTCAGACCCCACTGTTGAGTACTATTGGAAGGTCCAGTGCTATTACTCTCACCACTTTTTGCACACATTCACATAGCTAGTCTGACATCATAGGGGAACCACAGAACCCCCGTCATTCACGATGCTTTCTCAACCTCCCTCCTATATTAGGGGGAGTATCTGGTCGTGCCCGCTCATCGACACCTCCTTCACACACTCATGTGAGTGCTACTATCTTAGGATCAACTTTTCTTGGTTCTACATTACTTGGGTCAACTTCCCAAGGGCATCCATTCACTCACTCTCCTTTACACAGAAGCGGGGGACCCACTTCCTATCAAGGAGGGAGCAGCAAACCACCTAGCCCCCCTCACGGATCAGGTTCACAACACATTATGGCTGGAGCTAATCCTTCCCCCCCACTGTAGATGCCATATTTGGCCTCTCTCAACATACCGGATCTCACTAAAATCACCAATGATCCTATATTGCATGATCCCACATGGCCTGCAATGCCAACAAAACTACCTTCAGACATACCAAAGTTTGAAGGAAAGGCAGGGGATGACCATGCCAACCATGTCATGACCTTTCATCTATGGTGCTCTTCCAATAGCATTATGGATGATTCCATCAGACTACGATTATTTCAACGAACACTCACTGGCCCATCGACTAAATGGTATGTTGAAGAAAAATCGGGGTCCCACGCAACTTTTGAGTCATTGGCCAAAGCATTCTTGACCTTCTTCCAATTAACCATCCGCCAAGACAATGGTCTAGAACTAATTTCTAACTTCAAACAAACCTCAGCCACACACATCACTGACCATATTCACGAGTGGCATAGGCGACGTAGTTTGTGCAAAGTAGAAACCACCAAGCAATAGTGTCTCGACTGGTTTCTTAGATCACTTGTCTCTCTCCTCGGTAAGGATGTAGCTTCCACCTTCCCTCAATCGAAAGAGGAAGCCATCAGCAAGGCCCAACAGTATGACCTCATCTACGCACAGTCAGGATACTTATACACGGTACTTCCTGATCTTCCAAAACCTGTGCCATTTGGCCAAGACAAACCTGGGATGTCTCATTCAGCAGATGGACCAATAGGTACCACCACACACCATGGTCCACAACCCAAACCACCACCGATGTATGGAACACCTCAATACCCACCGACATACGGGGGCACTCCTTATTACCCCCCAACCCCTTATCAACAGCCATACCCTGTTGCTATACCTCCACCCATCAATGGACCACCACTGACACCTCCCATACATCCACCTATTCCCATAAATAGTGGTACTCCCTCAACATCAGCTTATAGTACTAGTGAAAGCACTACACCTTCCTATGTACCTTATGCATTGGTACCACCATAGAATCCTTACTTCCCGTTTCCTGGTCCCCCACAACCCATGGCTCCCCCACATCCTCATGCGGGGGTAAATTTTGTTCAACCCTTCGCTTCTCAATAATACAAAAATTTTGAACAGTTGAACACAGCCAATACAACCCATCCATTGAACAATGCCAAGAAGAAAGGACGAAACATGAATAAAAACAACCCAGGTCAAGGTGGGAATCAACCCCCACAGCACCAACCCACTGGGGGCAACCAGAACCAAGGGAACCAAAACCCCCAAGGGAGAAATACTAATAATAAACGCCAAGGGAGAAATAATGTTAAAACCATATTCCCTTGTGCCCTTTGTGGTGAATTCGGCCATTACACTCATCATTTCCCCCAGATCGTTGATTTCAAATGGTTGAAAGATTTTGGTAATCTTCCCCATTCTCCTACACAAACTTCCCCTCAGCAGGCACCATAACAATGCGTGAAACAACCCCCACCCGTCATGCTGCAAAATACTATTCCACATCAAGGTGTGATAAACACCCAATAGGACACACAACATCCCCCACCTCAGGGGGGACAATACCTTAGCCCCAACAATCCAACAGAGCATACAATTCTCCTCACCAGTGAGGAAGAAATCCTTCTGCAAATGCGTAGTCGTCAGTATCATACACTCGCTGAGTCTACTTCCGTCCCTCTAGAAACAAACCCTCCACCATCAGGACCCCCATTGGGGATCCCTCGCCCTTTCGCCGAACCACCACTTCGCATCCCTCACATCCCATTGTGTCGGAATGTCCACAACCCACAGGCTAGGGAAGCTCATAACTATAGTTTGGTAGACGACTTAGCACAATCCCCGGCTGCCATGTCAGTCTTGGAAGTCCTCTAGACTTGTCCTACTCAGTGGAAATCATTAATTTCCACCTTGGGGGAAGTCGACCCTACAGATACTCGACTCATCACCTTTGATCTTGATAGCGGAGAACCCCATCTTCCCGCCTTGATCGCTTTTCAAATACCATTGAAAATACGAAACATCACAGTTCATCGGTGTTTCATCGATGAAGGTGCGTCTACATGCATCATGTCCAAAACAGTATGGCATAAACTTGGTTCCCCAGAACTGATACCCTCTACCATCACATTATGAGCTTATGATGGATGACCATCCTCTCCTGAAGGGCTCTTCCAAAATGTCCTCATTGAACTCGGGGGCAAGACTATTCTCATCGATATCGAAGTTATCGATGCCCCGCTCGATTATAATATCCTGTTCGGTCGTAGCTACATGTACGCTATGAAGGTAGTGGCATCTTCTGTCTTTCAAACAATGATGTTCCCCCACAATGGGAAGATCGTGACCATCGACCAAGTCTCACATTATGAGCCTACCCTATCTGCCAACCTCAATAACATTCTTCCTCTCATCCACACAAACCAAGACGCATATCCACTCGTCAAGATGGGTCCTGGGATTTTTAAAGATCCATCCCTGTTAGGAACATACCATGGAGCACCACCAATCCTTCATCCTCCTAATCAAGTGTGTGTCATATCATCTAACAAAACTCACACAGAGGATGCTCTTCCTCCTCATGAGGCTTCAGTCATTTCTGACGTCCCAATAGTCGCAGAACCACTCCCGTCGGAGCCTCCTGTGCACTCGTCGACCTCAGCATTCCATGAATCCACATCCCCTCAACGACATAATCTCGTCTGGGAGACAGTCCCCCAACCCCTCACCCAAATTCCCTTCTTTTACCCTCCACCAGGTATCGAATCTTTTCAGGTAGCCGCAATGCTCACACTCCCTAATATGGTGTTAGCAATCCTAGTTTGGTATTTACACCCACCAGAGATGGTGCCTCGGCCATCCCTTCCCCCACAAGAAGGCCTCCCCATGACGATTCTCATCGTTACCCCCACCACCCCCCCACTCACTAACCTCCCTGCTACAGCTGGGGGCAAGAGAAAGAAGAAAGAGCCCACCGCTCCACTTCCTCCACGCATCCCACCACCTTGCGCTCTATGTGAGAAAGAGGGCCACCAAACCAACAATTGTCCATCACTACCTAAATTACAGAATTTGATCCCCCTCAATAAAACTCCCACAACACCCTCCACTACTGCTAGTACAACCACTACCACCCACCCTTCCAGTAGTAAAGGGTTGAGGACCAAATACGCTTGTGCTATATGTTCAGAGTATGGCCATTACACCCATCATTTCCCAGCACTGCCACTCTTTCGGAAGACATTAGTGGCTGTATGCCAGAACTTCAAGAACAACCCCAGTCCTGCTATGTCCTCATCAACAAATATCACTGACATCCGCTATGTCACCACATCAGTTAATGAACGTATGAGACACCCTTTCTCTCTCTGCGATTCATTAGCTCATTTTACATACCAGTGTCCTATGATCCTTGAATAAAGGAAACATCAATTGGCCCTGCTTCACCAACCCGCAGAGGCGACAATTGACATTACCTTGTCACTAGAGGATCCTCTTGTCATTTCTCGCGAGCCCGAGGCACTCCCAATGCCTCCATGGTTCTTCAATGATGTCTCTGAGGATTTACCCTGCAACCCCCCCAACTCTCCTTCTCATTCCCCTACGGAAACTCTCCACCCAACCACCACAGGTACCCCTCAGTACTTCAATATATGGTTTATGTCGAGTGAACCCTCATCATCTCCTAGCATGGTTCCCCCTGCTTCTTCATCAGGGGGAAACCACACTGTCACCAAGATCACTCCTCATGACCCCTTGTATTACCGGCGATTCCAATACGATGAAGAAATACTCGAAGATTTAAATCACCTAGACTCTCCCTGGGATGCGCTACACCACCGTGCACTCTTCTCTCCATAGGTGGCCTCTATGCCTCCTAACCAAAACCCCACTTACGCGGTCAAAACCAAGGATTTTATCCCATCAGGGCCTATCGATTGGTTCAATAATCCCACTCCTGCTCCTGATGCATTTGAAGAAGGCAACATGGCCAACATTTCCCCCACCATCAAAATTGACATTTCCATTAAACATGGCATCGTCGAAGAAATCACCATTGGAGCTACTTGCACTCCTTAGGAAATCGCTGCATATAAAGCCCTCTTCCAGGAATATAGGGATATTTTCGCCTGGTCATACATGGAAATACCTGGCCTCGATCCCTCTATTGTCGAACATCGCATCGACACCTGGCCTGACATCACACCAGTTCGCCAGAAACAACGACTGCTACACCCATCCAAAGTCGCGGCTATCGAAGCCGAAATTGACAAATTACACGTTGTTGGGTTTATTTACCCCATCGCTTATACTTCATGGGTTTCCAAACCTGTACCCGTTGACAAAAAACAGGGCACTATCTTCATTTTCACATACTTTTGCAATCTCAATAATGCATTTCCCAAAGACAACTTTCAACGCCTTTCATCGATCAAATTATCAACGACTGCACCGGCCACGAGACTCTCTCCTTTATGGACGGATTCTCTAGCTATAACCAAATTCAAATCCACCCAACAGATCAGTATAAAACCACATTCACTACCCTGTGGGGTACCTTTTCATATCGTGTCATGCCTTTCGGCTTAAAAAATTCCGGCGCAACTTTCCAGCAGGTGATGACATACATCTTCCATGATCTGGCTAAAATCATCCTCGCCTACCTGGATGACCTCACAGCTCGATCCAAGAAACGCACCCAGCATCTCGATGATTTACGAATCATCTTTCAGTGGTGCTGATAGTACAACATCCGCTTGAATCCTCTCAAGTGTGTTTTCTGTGTCACCGTAGGGCGCCTCCTTAGCTTTATTGTTTCCCAAAGTGGTATTACTGTGGACCCCCTCAAAGTCCAAGATATCACCGAAATTCCACCTCCCCGAAATTTATGGCAACTTTAGAGTCTTCAGGGCAAAGCTAACTTTCTTCGACGCTTTGTCC
Organism: Picea engelmannii; assembly: GCA_009831015.1. NCBI lineage: Eukaryota > Viridiplantae > Streptophyta > Pinopsida > Pinales > Pinaceae > Picea > Picea engelmannii. The sequence goes on along the minus strand of ML792296.1, from coordinate 593,180 downwards.
CAGATTATGCAATACGCGCACATGGTTTCCTTCACTTACTACATCACGACATCCCATTTCGCTAGGATGACCATGCCCAACAGTCATTTGATGATCTTAAAACAACACTTTCAAATGCACCTTTAATCAGTGCACCTGATTACAATCGCGATTATATCTTCTATGTATCAGCCTCAGCTATATCAGTAGCCGACGTCCTTGTCCAGCTTGGAGATGATAATCATGAACATGTCATTTATTATGTTAGTAAAAACCTCTCAATGCCACCCTTGAAGTATAAACACGAAGAGAAACTTGCTCTTGCAGTTGTCCTCGCAGTCCAGAAACTGCACCATTACATTCTGCTTCGCACCACAAAGGTCGTCGCAGATTCCAATCCTATGCAGTACCTGCTCAGTCGTCGGCAAATTAACGGAAAATTCGCTTGATGGATCATTATCCTTCAAAATTATGACCTCGAGCTCTCAACACCTAAGAGTAAGAAGGCCCTCATTCTTTCCGAACTTGTCACGAATCTCCCCTCGAACACCACCAGCACCCCCGTCAAAACCGACTTTCCAGACGAACATCTCTTTTACATCACTTCGGATGATCCTTGGTACGACGACCTTCTCGTCTACCTCTAAACTCAAAATTTCGGTAACCACCTTTCATGAGATGATCGTCAACGTATTCGCCATCAAGACCCCCACTACCTTCTCATTGGAGACATCTTATACTGATGGGGCGTCGATACCATTCTTCATCGATGCCTAACTATTGACGAGGACGATAGAGTCTTAAACGACTGCCACAGCAGTGCATGTGGGGGCCATCTTTCGGGTATATCCACTGCTCAAAAGATTATTCGATCCGGTTACTTTTGTCCTACCTTGTTTCATGATTGCATTCATGCCATGAAATGATGTGAGAAATGTCAGCTCTATGCCAACAAAGCCCGGGTTCCCCCCACTCTTCTCCACCCTGTCATTACAGCCAACCCTTTTTGCAAATGGGGCATCGACTTTATGACTTGTAATCCACCCTCCAACAATGGTCACAAATACATCGTTGTCGCCATTGACTACTTCACCAAATGGGTCGAAGCTATGCCCACTTTCAACAATACCGCTGACACTGCAGAGCATTTTTTCTTTAACCACGTCATATCCAGCTTTGGAGTACCCCTCCAACTCGTTTCCGACCATGGGAAACACTTTGAGAATAAGAACTTCGTCGAACTCTCATCTCAGTTAAGCTTCTCTCACGAGTTTTCCTCACCATATTACCCTTAGTCAAACGGACAGGTCGAGGAAGTAAACAAAGTCCTCAAGACCATGTTATAGTGAACGGTTAATAAACATAAAACTAATTGGCATCATATGTTATTTTCTGTGTTATGGGCTTACCAAACGACTGTGAAAAACGCTACTGGTTTCACACCATTTCATTTAGTCCATGGGGTCGAGGAAACTCTTCCCATCAAGTGTGAAATTCCCACCTTACGCACCGCAATTGAGTTATTACCTAACACTGCTCCAATGGAGCAGCACTTGCTGAAATTGGAGTCTCTAGATGAAGATCATCGATCTTCCTTACAGAACAATGAGGCAGCTAAAAAAATATCCAAGGTTACCTTTGATCGCCATGTCAACCTTCGATCATTCCGCGAAGGTGACCTCGTCCTGGCTTACGATATTGCTCATGATACCTTCGGCCATGGAAAATTTGAATCACTCTGGCATGGCCCGTACATCATTCAACATTGCCTCACCAAAGGCGCATATATCCTGGCCTCTCCCGAAGGCCTCTCTCTCAAAGAACCCGTCAATGGGTTGTATCTCAAGAAATTTTACACTTAAAAGTAGTCATTCTACTTTAGGTTATTTCTTTTCTAGCGTTTTTAATCTTTTTTCTCCTTCCCTCACGTCTAAAATATCCTTTGTGCTATTGACAGATGCTTCCTCCACTATCCTACCACATCAGTTACACCGACGACGCCAGCCGTTGGACACAAAATCTCGCTTTGGCTGCTTGGGCTCTCTACACCCCCTCACATGACATGCTCCATTCAAGCGGCATATGTTTGGGTCCAGCAACCAACAACCAAGTTGAATACACTGTTGTCATTGGTCTCTTGTCCGACGCCCAACATCATCGTATTCGTCACCTTAGCGTCTTCCTCGACTCTCAACTAGTCATTCTCCAGCTCAACAATGTGTACTGCATACGCGATCCGTGCCTCTTTCGAAAATACCTATAGGTTAGGTTGTTATCTCGACATTTTGATTTCATTACATTTACACATATTCCAAGACAATTGAATCAATTAACAGATCACATAGCTAACATGGTGTTAGATTGGCATATATCACATCAAGCTACACATACATAAACATCTCACAAATCCTGTCACAACATATATATAGAATAGACATCATCAACTCATCAACACCATATGAATCCGCAGGCTAATGCATCACCTCGGTACAAAAAATGGGCTCACCAGCCTATATAAAAAAAAAAATATATCCATCATGCACCACTCATGGTGCCTCTATCGCACCACCATATACTCCTCCCTCAGGTGGTGGCGACCCACCACCACCTTCTTTAGACGGTGGTGGTCCACCCATAGGACCCTCCTGCCCCGGCGGCAGACGTCCACTCGTCATAGCAGCAACCACTGCTACTCATCGCACTATGGACCACCATGGTGGCGGTACCCCCACACACTACTCCAGGAAACTCTCGTCCTGGATATAGGACCACATGCCCTCTGGCACATCCTACAAAACCATCTCCAGATGATGACGTATATCATCAAAATCCACTCCGGCCGTCGCCGGAGGAGCGTGTGATGGCCCCGCACCAGGGTCATCGAACCGGTGCCTCCTTGCTACCCTCTCTGGCTTAGTTGGTCGCCCCACAGCATCCTCCCACCGAAGTCTCTCTCCCTGCAGTATTCTCTCTGGCTCTCGATGATCCGACGCTCTCTGCATCTCCACCTCACGCCCGCGAGGTGCCACATCTGCACATGCAAAAAAACAACAGATAGTATCAACATCTATATCATATACATATGGATTGCTATCTCAAAAAACAAAATAAACCAAAACATTCACACCAATACTAAACATACCTCTATGGTCAAACACCTCCCCTGGAGGTAGCACCATGTTCAGGTCACCCCGGAAGTCCACCCCAGCATAGGGGTACCGAAGTATCACCTGTGACATCTGGCACCATACATGTGTCGCCTCTACCGAAAAGAAGTGGCCACCTTCACCACCACCATGACGAAGAAAAACTGTCGACCACCACCTTAACCACGGCTCTCGCGCCCCCGACACCTCCAGTAGGATCCTCGGGCGCAACATCGGCACCCTCTCTAGAAACTAGGCCACTAGGATGGACCTGAATGCAAAATCCCCTGCACCAGTGGACCGACAGTGGCCCAATTGCGCCATCATCCGTGCATGCAGTGTCAACCCCCAAGAGAAACGCTCACCAACCAACACTCTCTCCAGCACCAGCAGCTAGCCACCACTAATCCGCTGGGTCGACAGTGACCCATATACCCACACAATCATCACTGTTATACAACGATGCGCCAGGAAATCTATAGACGATATACTCAACACCGTCCCAAACATAAAGTTCTGACCTGAACAATATATTCAGCCAATCTCAGCGAGCAAAGTATTCCTAGGCATCACCGGCTCCGCTGGTAGGGGCGTTCCCCGAAAGGGGAGCCCAGTCAAGAAATATACATCCTCCACCACAGTGAAGGGGATCTTCTCTCCTCGCATGAGGAAGCAGTGTAGCTCCGGACTCCACATCTGGATCAGGAACTGTAATAGATACTCCTGTGCCCATATCAACAGGCACTCAAAGAACTTTAGCAACCCAGAGGTTGCCAAAGACACATGAACACGGGGCTCCTCAATGGCCATGGCATCTCGTAACTGGGCCCAGTCTCGCTCTCTTCACCGCACTGGCATCGTCACCGCTATCCACCTGCAAACAACATAGATCCCTATGTCAACTCAAGAAACCATCCGAACATCAAAAGAATCGTTTTTTTTTACACCCCAACCTTGCCTCCTAGGCGCGGTTTTGTTACCCATGGGCGTGCACACATGCGCGCTTGTTCACTACACAGGTGCACACACATGCACGCCTATTCACTACACAGGTGCACATCAATGCGCACCTATTTGTTTCACAGGTGTGCCCCTATGCATGCCTTTTCACCATACAGGCGCGCCGAGGTGCACGCCTGTTCAACCCACAGGCGCGCACGGGTGCACACCTGTTCAACTCATAGGTGCGCCCTTTGAGTGCGCCTTAAAACCCCTCTACTATGCACCCATGCATGTATATCTGGTGGGAAGGCATGCACGTATGCACACCTATCACCGAATCTCCCATGCATGTGGGGCCCACACCCCCTAAATACCTCTGTACGACCCTCCATACAGCCCCTGCCCAAAAATTGAAATCCTATTTCTATGCAGGAGGATCAGACCACTAACCTGAAGCTCGCTAAACACCAATCGGATGCCTCGCCCTCTCTGAATCTCAAAATCTCCTCTGAAAACTTCTCGTCCAGTCACTATCGCAGCAGGTACAAATGAGGTGGCAATGTGGGCCCTACAACTATATATAGGCCTTTTTCCAAACTTCCACTCACCATTCCGGGAGCTCACGATGTCCATTTTTCAATCCATCTTCAGCCACGGGATCAACATCCCGTCATCTACATCACAGCAGTTCATGGACCTCTTTTCATCCTGAGTCCCCGGGGCACCCTTTTTTTATCCATGGTCAGGTATGCATGCCCATATTTCACGCTTATTAGATGCATGCTCATATCTTCGATTCTTTTCAGATATTGTTCACTTTGGGTATTTGGTTTTCATGTGTGCAGGTACTTGATCATCATCCATCAACACAACCCCTTCAGGTATATACTCAGCACTGGCATGTAGTCTTTCCCGCTGTATTGCATTTACATTTCTAGTCACACCCTCTGATATTGGCCTCTAGGATCCCCATTCCTAGCTCTGCAGTACCCACACCTCCATTTGCATCTTCGGTACTGTTACCCAGTAGCATTCTTCCCCACATGATTTGTCCCATTCATAGCACCTTTTTCCACTTTTTGACACTCATGCTATTTTTCATTATCCTTTAGGGATGGGAGTCCCGATAGTCTTTCATCATGTCGCGAATCAGCCAACATACTCCTTCTCCTCATTTTTCTAGCTTTCCCACACGGACTCCCAGATTATCTCTTCACGGTTCTATTTTTTAACTGCACCTCCACAGTATCATGAACCCTACATTTCATCCACAATCAGTTTGCCCATCCGCAAACCTACCTTCATTTCACCTACTTCATACAGGAACTCACCAATGGGGCCCCCACCCTTCATCAGTTTTCCAAGCAAATTATGCCCTACATGGGCCATCCATATCACACTGGGGCACATGTTTCTGTATTTGTACATTTCTCCCCAAAATTATTCGTTATTTATTGTACAAACACATTTTCATTACATTATCTTTTTGTCGTCACCTTTGGCGACTTACTTCGTTCCTTTTGGCCAATCGCAACCCATGTCACCCTTGGTTGGAGCAATACTTATCATCTACTCTTGTCGGCATCGTCCATATCTTCAGAGTACCCCCCAGGTCACTTACCTCTACCCTCTGAATTTGTTCACCTTGTCCCGCCTTTGGCACAACTTATCACTGGTCTTGTCGTCCCCCTGAAACTTGACCTCGTTACATGGTTGTGGCCACTCTTTATCTCATACATCCTCCAACCAAGGGCAGTCTGGAGTCTTCCCACTTCTTGACTTCATCCATGTAACTCTGCCACTTCCTCACCTCAGTAGATTTCATGAAGCCCTTTGCTTTTGAGAGTCGCGTTCCCCTTTTGTCGACATCAACACCATTTTCTGGAAGGGCGACAATATCTTGATTCTCATTCTCCACTCAATGAGAGATCTCGGACAGCACAGGGTGAAACTCCATTGCTCCCTACTATCATTGACCCCCGTAACATTCAACTCCAACACTTTCTCATGTTATGGTGGGTATTACTTTGCGACTATTTGCAGTTAGTTCTTTCATTTGCCGAAGACCTCTGAACTTGGTAGGGCTATCAATGCCTGCATCATCGCTGATACTTATTACCATGATCATTGCCTATTATTCAGAGTATGTTTCTTTGCAAAATATTTTTCTTCCTTTCTCATCACCGCCCCCGAGGGCATTGTAGTTGTCTACAACAACACTTTAGTCATCTTTTTTAGAGTTACATGTCACGAGCATGGGGCATGCTCACCTCGTTTGTACACAGTTTTCTATTTTTGCGCACCTCATAGAAGGTCGGGTCCTACCAGTTCCTTTTTTCTCCAACAGATCACTTTGAACGATCCCACCATTGCTCTATCTTACAACAACATTCTTAGTAGAAGAAACATTGATGGATTTCGGCTATACGTATGATCCTAACCTCATCCATCAGGGGGCATCTGTTATCACTGAAATTTTTTCTGCACATGGTTACAAGAACTCAACATCATCAAACAGTAATGAAGTCATTCATGGCCCTGAATTAATCCCACAACATTCAATAAAAGGGCAAAAACTATACAAAGTAGTGAAAAATTGAAGAGCGCTTTGCAGACATTGGGCGTGCATGCACATGCGTGGAACATGAATGTAGAAAGTGCGCATATGTGCACAATGCGTGGTTGTTAGCACAAAAATCCATGCACCTGCTAAACAATGCATTTATGAATGTGATCAGCCTCCCAACCACTTATGGTTCAGCTCCCAAGCTGATTTGACCTCCAAATCCGGGCTGGATCCGAATGGTGGGCTAGTCAAAGATCTAATAATGCCCTAAATGGCCTCTTTTCACACTATAAAGCAGTTACATAATAACCCAATGCAATGCTATAAAAAGCCATGAATGCACCTCATTTTCTCAAGGAATTCAAAGTAATGTTATGCTACCTATATTGTTTTAAGGACTCCATCCTTGACAAGAACACATTGGCACCATTTCATTGAGCAATCCATCTCACCATTGACTGGATTTGCAAAGAGTTCTTTCATCACCATTTTCATTTTTTTTGTTGTAAGAAGAGCTACTAGTGAGGGTCCAAGAGCCTTCCCTTGGAGGAAGAAGGGACTCATAGTCCCCTTTCTTCTTGGTGCTTTGTTTTCATCAATAGATCAAGCCTCAAACATTGGTGACATGGGTCTTTTTGTTCTTGTTATCTCTATGTCCCTATGCTTATGATTTTAGTTTTTATTAGATTAATTCTTAATTATAGTTTTGTTTTTATTTCTCTAAGTCTTTTCTCTATAGATGTCATTCTCAACAGACCCAACTGAGCTTGCAAGTACCTCTTATTTTCTCACCAAGGTGATGAAAGAGGCACAACAGGAATGGTGGCAGCTTATCTCTGAGAAGATATGTGACGGCAACATGCATTCACAAGAAGAAGGTTACAATGAGGCTCTGAAGGCCTTTTTACAATAATCAAGAATGCCAAAAATCCTAGACATCCAAAAACCTAACCATAGGATATGAAGCACCAAAAGTCATGTGGGCTCCGTTTGGGTAAGTTAGTACATCAACTTCCCGGGGTCGTAAATTTTGCATACGGTCTCCGTTTTAGGCATGTGATAGCTCGTTGGAAAGGTATCATCGAGGAGATAAATTTTGAGGGACCAATTATGCATTTAGCTATCATTAAGGATCACTATTCTGAAAAACCTTCATTTAGGCCCTCAAAATGGCCCCAGAAGTTAAAACTACTAAAAGTAGTAAATTGCCAAAATTGTCAGAAAACTATTTTGAGCCAGTTTGAAAAGGTGGGTGGCCATCGATATCCATATGGATCAATCCTACCTCCTTAGGAAGAAATTTTCTTCATTGCGTTGAGGTCCCCCATTAGATGAGGAAATTTCTGCTGAATGTTTCCCCGGGTGAGCCACTTTCCTTGGTGCAGGAGCTGCCCTGCTTTGACAACTCGATAAAGTTGGATCCTTTGTTGTCGAGTGCCCTTGATATATATATCCACAATTTGATCATTGGATGCCTGATGTAGGTATTCAGGGTTGAGCTCTGTTGGTGTCAGTTGTTCTACTACTTCTGAGGTGTCCAATAATAGTGGGAAATAAGGGCGAAGGAGATCCACGTTGAACACTAGGTGCAGACCAAGGAAAGGAGGAATGTTGAGCTCAAAAGAATTATCCCCCATGGCCTTGGTGATAGTGTATGGCCCATAATGGACTGGGTGAAGCTTCCAATGGGGTCTTGTAAAGCGTTCTTTCTGCAAGTGCAACCAAAATTTGTCGCCCACTTGAAACTTATGCGGCACCTGATGTTGATCATGGCGTTGTTTGTATTTGTCATTGGACTTCTGTAGGATATCCTAAACCGGTTGGAAGATGTGTTGGATCTGCTCAATGAAATAGGTGGCTTTGTCATCTTCAGTTGGAGGAGGAGATGATATGGTCAAGGTGACTCCAAGGGGAAGTGAAACATCTATGGGTTACAATGGTTGGAATCCCAAACCCACTTGAAAGGGGTTGTGGCAGGTTGAGCTATGAAGGGCTCGATTGTAGCTATGTTGGACATAGGGAAGGCTCTCATCCCATGTGCGAGGGTGCTTTGAATTATACATGTGAAGGATATGCACAATCATTTGATTTACAACCTCGGTTTGGCCATCTGTCTGGGGGTGGAAGGCCGTGGATTTGGTGAACTTGGTGTCGAGCTGTGACCAGAGGCTCGACCAAAATGTGCTGAGAAATTGACTATCCTGATCTGAGAAAATGGTTACTGGGATTCCAAAATGTACCTAGACTTGTTCAAAGAAGAACTTGGTAGTGGCCTTTGTTGTGATGCTCTTCTTGCAGGCAACTAGAATCGCCATCTTAGAAAAGCGATCAACAACCACAAAAACACAATCATTTCCCCACTTGGTGGACGGGAGGCCTGACATGTAGTCCATTGAGATGGATTCCCATGGACTTTCAGGAGTAGGAAGAGGGGTGTACAGGCCATGTTTCTTAGTGGTCGGTTTGGTAATAACAGAGGTAGTGCAAGACCTGATATACTTGCTGACCTCCTGTCGAATTTTTGGCTAGTAGAAATGTTTATGTAGCATCGCCAATGTCTTTTCAATGCCAAAGTGTCCTACCACTAAACTGTAGTGGGCTTCCCAGATCAGATTCACTCGCTCATTTGATGGAACACAGATATGGCTCAGATGACACAACAACCCATCCTGAACATGGAAATTATTGATAACTGCGTTTTCACCCAACATTTGGTAGGTGGTGGTGAAGTCAGGATCTTTCTCATAGAGTTGGGGCCACCCAGATGTCTCATGGTTGTAAGAGTCTAGCACCATGGTGAGTGTCGTGACTGGAGGTCTACTGAGGCAATCGATGATGCGATTGGTGCTTCCTATATTATACTTGATGTTGAGGTGGAATTTCTACAAGTATGTGGACCACTTTTGATGGCGGTCATTCTGCAATTTTTCCTGTGTCTGCATGAACTGTAGTGTCTTATGATCAGTGTGGATGACTGTCTCCTTTCCAAGAATGTATTGTCTCCACTGGAGGCATGCTTGCATAATGGAGTACATTTCTTTGTCGTAAGTAGGGTACTTATGGACAGTATCTGATAGTGTCTCACTATGATAAGACACAGGGTGGTCATGCTGAGTGAGAACGATGCCCACAACATAGTCTGAAGCATCTGTCTCGATCTCAAAAGGATGTTGCAGGTATGGTAGTGAAAGTACTGGGGATGAGCACAAGTGATTCTTCAAATCATCGAACACTTTTTTTTGGGACTGGCCCCACGCAAATTTTTCCTTACCACCACCCCTCTTTATTTGGCTGAGGGCCCATGCAATATGGGATAAACCTAACATGAACCTGTGGTAGAAATTGGTAAGGCCCAAGAAGCTCTGAAGCTCGGTGAATGTTGTTGGGGTTGGCCAGTCACAAATGACTTGGATCTTGGCTGGATCCACATGTACGCCATGCTTATCAATGATGTAGCCCAGGTAATGGACCCTATCCATGATGAAGGAGCATTTTTCCAAGTTGGCGTATAGCTTGTGCTATTGCATGGTGTACAGAACCTGCTGAATATGCTGCAAGTGTTCGGCCCAAGTCTTGCTGTAAATTAGAATTTCATCCAAATACACCACTATGAAAGTATTGGTGAATGGGCATAGGATATCATCCATCATCCTCATGAAAGTGGCTAGAGAATTTTTCAAACCAAAGGGCATGACCAACCATTCAAAAAGGCCTTCCTTTGACTTGAAGTTGGTCTTCCATACATTTGTCTGTTCTATCAGGACCTGGTGGTAGCCAGACTTTAGATCAATCTTACTGAAGTATTTGGCCCCCGTGAGTTGATCAAGGAGGTCATCAATTCAGGGAATCGAGTACTGGTTTCTGACTGTGATTTTATTCAAAGCCCAGTAATCAATATAGAGTCACCATGTTCCATATTTCTTCTGTACCATCACGATTGGGATCCTCCAAGGTGATGAGATAGGGTGGATGTGCCCCTTGTGGAGTAGTTCTTGGATCTGTCCCTTGATCTCCTCATTCTCTAACAAAGAGCAATAATAGACAAGCCTATTGGGTAGAAGTGCACTAGGGGTTAGATCAATGGGGTGCTTGACTTGGCAGTGTATAGGTACCCCTGTAGGTGAGGAGAAGATATCCAAGTATCCTTCCATGACCTTATCTACTTTCTTCTACTGTGTGGAGAGGTCAGCCGCAGAGAACCTGGATGTGGCTATGATCTTTCACTTATTCTAAGAGAGAATCACAAAGAAGAAAAACTTCTCCATATGAGAGATGACCTTCCTGCATTTCTTAGCAGAGATCAAGGAAATATCACTAGGTGGGACTGCCTCGAGTATCCTGTACAATTTCTTATTCAAAGTAATAATAACACTACGAGGCCTAGACTCATATAAAACATGACATTTCCATAAATAAGGTTGACCCAAAAGAACATCACAAACTTTGAGAGGAAGAACATCACAAACTTTGAGAGGAGCAACATCACACAATACCTCATCTTTGAAGGGCTTGATGTTGTACAACAGTCGACACTGTTGGCTGACGCGGAGATCGCTTCCTTGGCAGAGACATCCAATGGTGTATGGTTGTGGGTGTGACATTGTTGGCAGGGCTAGCCGCTTGATGACCTCTGCTGAGATGAGGTTCTTCTATCTACTTCTATCAAAAATGAAGTGTAGTGGGGTGCCTTTTACCCACATCTGTGAATGGAAGAGGCGTTCTCCTTCTTCTGGCTTGTCTGGTTCATGAGGCTGAAGCTTGGTGGTAGCAACGGTGGAACTAGGTTCTACATCAATGATCCTTATTCCCCTTTTTGGTTCTGGATCAGAGCCATAATCTGCATCTGATTTAGAGGCTTTCACTTCGGCCACCAGTGAATTCTTTGAGCGACAATCAGCAGTGTTATGCCAAGGGCTCTTATGGAAGTCACACCACTTCCCGGTATCTTTCTTTGTCTTTCCGGTGTCCTTCTTTTCTTGTGGATTGGACTGGTTGTCCTAATACTTTCCATATTTTCTCTATCCTTTGTTCAATGGGTTGGGGCCACCCTTTCCTGGATTTTTTTGTGCGTAGTTCCGAGGCCCAAATTGTCGAGTCTTTTGTTTGAGCTTCTGCTCGATTTTGACAGCATATCGGTAGGCCGCGCCCAAGGATAAGATGTACAGAAATTACATTTTGGTTTGGATGTATCTATGCATAGCACCATGATACTTGAGCACCAGATATCACTCTGAATCTTTGATACCCAACTTGGTGCACAAGGTATGGAAGATATTTGTGAAATCTGGCACTGCTTGGTCTCTTTCTTGCCGTAGTATGGTCCATTTGGTATACAGGTCGTCATAACTTTCGACAGGGTAGTATTTTTCCTTAATAGCATCCCTGAAGGATTCCTAGGTTTCCATGACTAAAAATAATGAGGTTTCCTATGTTTCCTTTTTCTCACAGAAAGTTTCCCACCAATCTTTGACATGGGGAACGGCTTTGAGGAGCGCAAAAGTAATCTTTTCTTTATTCGAAAAGTTATGGACAGAAAAATACCCTTCTAGTAGATTCAACCACTTGTCTACAACATATGCATCTATTTGACCTTCAAATATAGGAAAATTGAAGTTTATTTGTACCTTGAAGGGGACGATGCCTCCGTTCGAAGAAGATGCATCGCCTATTGGTAGCCGCCGAAGGATTTGCACGAAATTATTCATCATCTCGTTCCTCTATTGCGTGAGGGCTTCCTCAATCAACAATTTGAAAGGATCTCCTATCCCATCATATTTATTTTCTCCTACCATGGGAGGTCGCTTGGGTGTGCAAGAGCTTTTTTCCTCAAGATAAACAAGCTCAAGACCCAACTCTTTGTACTCCAACCTCGTTGGGGAGATGCATTAAGACGACAAGGAGAAGACCGCTCTGATACCACTGATCTAGATTTTATGAGCAGAACGAAATGAATACATATTATTAACAGGTTATTAACACAAAATAACAGAGATACAATAAAATTGGTTTTCTATTCAATAACAAAATAAGTTGAAACTGTAAAATGCAGCATAAACAAGCTTGTTGGAATGGTGGCGGCTTATCTCTGAGAAGAGATGTGATGGTAGAACACATTCACAAGAAGAAGGTTACAATGAGTCTCTAAAAGCCTTTTTACAATAAGAAAGAATGCCAAAAACCATAGACATCTAAAAACCTAACCCTAGGAGATGAAGCACCAAAAGTCATGTGGGCCCCGTTTGGGTAAGTTAGTACATCAACTTCCCGTGGTTGTAACTTTTGCATACGATCTCCGTTTTAGGCATGTGATAGACCGTTGGAAAGGTATAGTCGAGGATATTCATTTTGGGGGCCAATCATGCCTTAGGATGTCAATGAGGAGATCGATCCCAAAAAACCTTCATTTAAGCCCTCAAAATGGCCCCGGAAGTTAAAACTGCTAAAAATAGTAAATTGCCAAAATTGTCAGAAAAATATTTTGAGCGAGTTGGAAAAGGTGGGTGGCCACCGATATCCTTATGGATCAAACTTACCAAAAATAATCCCTTATAATAAGTGTTCTTTTCTTATTTATATCTTTAAAACCCATGTATCGATACTCTTTTGGAAAAGTTGTTGGACATACCATCCTCACCATATTCCATATATAGGCATACATACATATATATATATATATATATATATATATATATATATATACATATTACCTATGCCTATAGTCATGAAAGGTAGCATATTTATTGAGTTCAATATGTATGCTAGCATATGTTTTAACCAGAGTATTCAACATTATCCAAATAAGAGAATTTACGGGTCTATTTTCAACAATTATGCCCTTATTGTATGCGCACTCTACCCATTACATGAAATGGATGTTATTTACAATTTCTTTTCGTTAAAACCTTAACATGTTAGTTAGAGTGGACTTAGCATACGTTAATTGTATATGAAAGGGTTGATCGAATAACGATGTTTAGAACTAAGGTTTGGAGTCCCAACTGGCATGACAAGTCATAACCCTAGACCCAGTAACCTATTGAATATGACCCCAAACCTTACTGTCCAGTAAGAATCTTCACCCGACTTAGTGATAGGGATTTTCACTAAAAACCTTTACAGTTTGGTTGAATGTGAATTTATACTTGTCCATAAATGTCATAACTTCTCTGGTTTGAAATTTATGAGGGTTCTGCAATTGTACAGATCCTAGGTTCTCCTGGCCAATGTGGGTAAGCCAAGCATATTTGTTCACATGGCCGGTGTACCCAACACATCCCCTCATCATTACTATGTGATACGAGAGTCTCTTGGGTAACTAATGTCTCACTTTCCTTTGGCTCTTATGCATTTCTTAAAACCACCTAGTGTTAACCTCAGTAATGCTTCTTTGCGTGTAAAAACCGACGTTAAGGAGGGTTCCTGCTCTGCGTAAGGCAAGAAGATGGATGCACAACCATCTCATTTCCTCCTCTACTAGGTAAGTCCACCATGAATCCATCACTTATTTGTAGTAGATATGGAAGGTCTAGTCATGTTTAGGATTGACTTTGTAATTGGTTTTCTTGTGGTTTCTGGCTGAGGTCCTCCCTTTGTTATTCTTAATTCTCTAGAGTATTTCCATCCATGCTCTATATAAAAGAAGTAGTTCTAGCTCGTGGCGGTTTTGGCCCTATCATGATGCAATCATCCACTACTCATGGATTTCATTGGGACTTGTATGCCATTTTACATAGGCGGTTTAGTTTTCTTGATTTAGGGATAGTCTTGTAACATTGTTAGGATTTTGTCGGCAAGCGATTATCCTCAGTATTCTCCTTAATTCTTACGCTTGTATTTTTGTTTGAAGTCACTCATGGAATACCTATCGCCGAAAACTCTTGTGGTTAAAGCCTGTTATAATGACCCTAAAAATTTCACATATTGCATCCACTATATATTATTGTTGTCTTTGTATTCTGTCATAACTAACCCTTACAGTCATAAGGAAAAGAGGTTTTATCAGTAATATTGGGACTGCGATCTTATCTTTGTCATTATACTTGATCTTTTAATTAGTTTGTCCATGACATACCTCTCACCCGAGAACCCCTTGGTTAAATCTTTCTCTACAACCATTCTGAAGTTTTCTTATGGTATTCTCTGTAGGCATAGGTTTTGTATTTAATATTCTTGTTTTTATTAAGTGATGATCCTTCGACCATCGACTCTTGAAAGGTTACATATTCGAACTTACTGTGAATTATTGTATTCTCAAATAAAAAGTTGTAAAGTCGTAAATCAAATTCCTGTGATTGCGGTAAGGTTTCCTTGTTGTTCTATAAAGTGTAATAACTAAATCTATTTACCTTACTCATACTAGTAGAAGAACTATTACATCCCTAATACTTCCACTGTGTGTAATTATTCCATAATTTTAAAACTAATTTTAAAGGATTTATCCTTATTCTCTGTTCTGGAATTTCGTGATTAACTTGTCTAATTTCACTTCTTTAGCATAACGAAAAAGCCAATTTAAGTATCCTAAACTATGTTATTGACTGTGTTTTCTTTATCATAAATTGTAAGTTTAGATAATTATGAGAACAATATCTCACAATCCTATCTGCAGTCTGAATTAGGGAATTAAGTGGGACATACTTTATACTGTGCAATCTTTATTGTTCTGGTTATGCAATATATTACATCTTTAACAATGTTGTATTTTCTTTCTACATTCTGAGCACTCGGTTCATTTTGTTTGGTTACAAAAATAATGACGGGACCCCTGTTTCCACTTGTTGACGGGCGAAATCGACCGTCCGTCAATTAAGAGAGTGGAACCAGTCCGAGGTTGTCTAATAACCCAAGCCGTTTGGAATGGACCACCCTGACGAGTTTAACGGCTCCGTTGGCTGCCCTAAGGTCTCGTATGGAAACCAAAGAGAAATGATCTGAGCTAAGAAATCTAAAAGGAAACTAGAAACTAATAAAACAAAGACAAAGAACTAAACTATTAATGAAAACTAGAAACTAATAAAGCAACATAAACTAACTACGCTAATCTAACTAGAAATTACTAACTACTTATATATATACAATATACTAACTATGATTATCATAACTGAAATCAACTACCTAATTATCAACTTAATTACAGTTTATTCACAAATATACATTGCATACAATCTACAGATTTGAATAAACCCTGTGAAACTAATTTGCTTGCTGTCCCAAAACAACGAAGATAACTCTTTTTTGATTTTAAGATTTATGAATAAGAACGTAAACTAACTGAAATTAAACAAATTAAAATTATATCTATATTAAACTACTTAATGAAAACGGTAAACTACATTAATTAACCTGGAAACGCTCCAGGTCTGTCCTGTGTATGATTGCTTCTTAAGCTGATTGGAGGAAGCAATTCACACCGTTTAGCCCTCAAGATTTTCGCAAAGGATCAACTATGATGCTTCCTGAAGTAAGTTACAGGACAAACAAGACATAAAATAAATCATAACAATTTTCTGATTATAAATTCCTGCAAAAGGGGAAACCTATTATGCAACAAACTTACATATTACAATTCAGATTATGAAGAAGACAAAGCTATCATTCACTAAAAAGAATAGATAATTGTTATGTATTTAATCGATTTGGAAGAAGCAAGATATAGATAAAAATAATAAGATTATATCATTTGTGTTTGATTCAGGTAGCTAAAGCAATACTAAACCATAAACAAGATGATATACAAAACATGGAACAAAGTGTCGATATATTGAAAAGCGAAAGCTATGACAAAACACCAATTCTTCTCCAGTTTGAATCAGAACTCCATATCCTTGTTTTCCCCAACTGAAGATGATCCCATATTACAAAAATGAGCA
>ML792296.1:509285-556510 GCA_009831015.1 Picea engelmannii | reverse complement strand
CCAAGGTGTCAAATTGATATTACATAAAATTGATATGCCAAGAGCTATGATAATGATCAACAATAAGGATTACAAAAGATAATCAGGACCCCCATGCAATTCAATAAATCAATGTTCAGGCAAGTAATAAAATGTGAATCCAAAGGCTAAATGTCTTCAGCAAAACCGAGTTATATAATCCATCGAAGTATGAAAAACGATCAAAGGACATTGGCGATCATGTAAAGATCAATAAAAAGATAGGCGCAGTATGCATAATGACACAAAAGATATTGGTAGTTGAGAAAATGATCGAAATGTGACCTTGAAAGGAGAAATCTTCATGCTTACACTCGTGATGACTTAGCGAAGGTAGGCGTGCGGAAAGGCGCAAAGAATAAAATCGTCGTTCATTTGAAAACTACGATGAAAAATCAATGTTGATGAAACATTGGTGTGGGCAGCTTACGAGACAATGAAAAATGTTTATTGGCTGCCAACACCACTGCAAGGGTATCCATCAATCATTTTAAGGTCTACTCCTCCCCTTCAGACTATGGACAATTTTCTTGAGCGACACCGATGGGAAGTGCACCTGTGGCAACCTCAAGCTAAGTGTTATTTATGTGTTGAACCTTCGCTATTTAAATTTCATGGATTCTTCCTAAATATTACTTTATCTTCAATCTTTAATTTTGGTAACTTGTTTCATAACATTATTTGCTAATCCTTGATTTTTTTCTTGCGGGACTTAATCATTTTCGAGGAAAGGATACACAAGATTTCCTCACTTGAAAGGTATTCGAGTTCCATATCTTGGCGTCTGATTTTATTTCTCAGGTTCTGTTTGGTTGGTGGTACAGGGTTCCATAGATAAACAGTTTGACTTAAATCTTTGATTCCTTAATGGAATAAACAGAATGGAAGGGGAAACCTTATATTGTATAAGAATTCCACGATTTATAGTTTAATATAGCATTTGTTATGTAGAATGTTAAACTTTGTTAAGTGTTGAACCACCTTTGTAACATGTAGCATTTTCTATAACCATGAATTTTTTCTTAAGGGTTTTTCTGTAATGTAAAAGGAATATAATTCTCTATGCTTTTGATATATATATATATATATATATATATATATATATGATGTATTCATTTCTAGAATTTCATTTAGCATTTTCAACTGTCCAATATTCCTTAAGTTGAATACCTGTACATATATATTACATACCTGGTAAAGGTTACAATTAACACAGTAATAATTCTATTTTATTTAGCTGAATGCACATCCTATGTACATGTATACGTACATAACTCAACTTCATTAACAACTAACACTCACAGTATATTTCTTAACTTTACTCAATGAATAAAATCAAATTGTAAAGGCTTATTCTACAATTCATTTCATTCTACCAGCTATTAATCAACAAACAATTCAACAAGAAAATAAGTAGATGTACATATATGAACAAACTATTGGGGAAACAAATGGAACAACCAAGTTCCACCCAACCATAGAACAGAAAAGCCAAACTACTTGCTTCGTTCACCCCCTAGCCTGACCATGAATCCATAAGGGATAACTTCAATGATCCTCTTTCGCTATAGTCCTCTTTCAGATCAGAAATTCCCCTTGCCTCACACTCAGAAAAGTGCTCATAAAAGAAAGTGATATCCTTTCTCCAACATACTCAGCAACGTCCTGCCTCCTCCCATATGTTGTATATGCCAAAAGCATATTGTGCCTAGGTCTTTTTCCCCCCTTTGGGAATTTTCTCATCTTTACAAATCCTTGATTTTCAGGGGCTGCTAATGGCTAAATTCCTCATTTTCCAATTGTAAAATTAAGTTCTGAGGTAGTTCAAGTTTATTCCCCACTCATGGACTCATGGTCGGTTGATTTCAACCTGGTTGTTCCATTTGTCCTTCAACAATTAATATAAAAATGTTTTCCTTTTACAAGTGTCATAGTCAAAGTGTTGGTTGGGAAAGTCAAATATTTTCCCAACAGTCACAATAATTAATTACAATTAATCAAATTTCAAATTCGGAATTGCCATAAATGGCAATAATTTGCCAAATACAAATTTTCCAAAAACGAAAATAAATTCCAAAGTGCATATAGACTTTAATAATTAATTATTTCTATGGATATTACATCATATATATATATATATATATATATATATATATATATATATATATATATATATATATATATATATATATATATATATATATATGGTAAGGATTGTATACCCAACAACAATTATTGATACATGGGATATAAAGGTATAATAAAGAAAAGAAAACTTAATATGGGATTGTTTGTGGTAAGTTTTAAATACACCTCCATTGGATATGAAGTGGAAAATACTAAGTCTTGTTTAAGGATAAATTTTTTAGTAAACCACTCATTTGGATCCCTTTGAAAAAGGTAGAGACATGTTAGGATGGTTTTATTATATCCCTTATGGATTTAAGAAATATTACAGATCCATTTTGATATTATAGTTTCATGGATAGTCTAAACATTAGTCTGTCGGGTTAAAATGTTAAAATGTTGAGTGTACTGAACAATTGTCGCATAGACTGAAATAATTTAATAGACACGACTTCAATGGAAAGTGAAATATCTTATTATTAGTCTCTTGTAATTATGAATGAGTATATGTCTTAGTCTGACAGTAACGATAATAGTTCTAAACTTGATCAAGTATATTAGAATAAAGGAGTTTTAATGCACCTGGATTTTTTTTTTATTATTTGGGAAATTTGGGGTACATTACACATGGATGGAAAAGAAACATGACAAGATGAATCAACAAAAGAAAGGCTTCCAACTAGCCCCTTTCTGGAATATGGAAAAGAACTTCCAAAAGAAGGACTATCATTCCAACACCTAGAGTGCTTAAGGGGGAGGTAGACCAGTTAATATGGGAGTCAAGAAAGTTAGGGAAATCCCTAGAGAACCATTAAAGTGTTGGGAGTGTGGAGAACCTCACTTGAGGAAAACTTCTCCATGCTTAATTTCCCCAGCAAGAACTACAACCCATAACATGGAAGAAGCTTCTACAGTAGGAGATATGGGTAGGAGCATGAACAAAATTAATGAAGTTTTAGATGGAAGGAAAGTTGATCATCAATCCACTATCATGGAGGTTGAAGGTAAAATTCATGATAGCTTTGTTTCTATATTAATCAACCCAGGAGCTAGTCTGAGTTATGTTACTCCTGATTTAGTTGAATTAAAAAAACTCAAGAAAGTAAAGCATGCTAAGTCATGTTTAGTACAGTTAACAACATAGACCAAGAGAAAAGTAACATATTTCATTCCTGAATGTGAACTCAACATAGATGGTCAAAATACAAAGTTAAATTTGAATATTTTACCTTTGGGATCTTACGATATAATTATTGGAATGGACTAGTTAGAGGAACATAAAGTAATATTAAACTATTATGAAAATTCACTTACTTACAGAGATGGAAACAACACAGTTAGGACAATACAAGGGATCAAAAAACCAGTTTTAGTTAGGCAAATATCAACCATGTAGTTTAAGAAATGTATGAGTAAGGATTTCCAAGTTTATGTTGTTCAAGTAACTCATCTGTTAGAAAAGGAAAATAAGCCCAGTCTAGAAGAATTTGCAGTCCTACATGGGTTTAGAGATGTATTTGTGGACGAAATACTAGAACTACCTCCAAGAAGAGAGATAGATTTATCTATCGATCTACTACCTGGATCGTCCCCGATATCTAAGGCACCTTATAGAATGAGTTTACCTAAATTATCAAAGATGAAAATTCAGCTGCAGGAACTGTTAGATAAAGAATATATCAGACCAAGTGTCTCGCCTTAGGGAGCACTAGTTCTTTTCATTAAAAAGAAAGATGGAACTTTGAGGTTATGCATCGATTATCGACAATTAAACAAGATGACGATAAAAGATAAGTATCCTTTACCCAGAATTAACGACCTGCTTGACCAAGTAGGAGGAGCAAACATTTTCTCTAAGTTAGATTTAAAGTCTGGTTATCACCAAGTCAAAATAAAGGACGAAGATATAAATAAAATGACATTTAGAACATGATACAGACACTATGAGTTTGTCGTAATTTTGTTTAGTCTTACTAATGCACCAAAAACCTTTATGTGTTTGATGAATAGTATATTCAGACAAAATTTGGATAAATTTGTATTGGCATTTATCGATGATATTATAGTTTACTCAAAAATGGAAGAAGAACATGAAGAACATCTGAAATTAGTATTGGAGACCTTAAGGAAACATAAGTTGTATGCAAAGTTTGACAAATGTGATTTCTACCAAATAAGAATACAGTAATTAGGAAACATGATATCCGAAGAGGGTATTGTAGTTGATCCAAAGAATATAAAAAACATTATGGAATGACCTATCCCTAAGGATGTAGCAGACATCATATCATTTGTGGGAATTACCAGTTACTACCCCCAATTTATTGAAGGATTTTATAATATCGTGTATCTTATTACATCTCTACAAAAAAGGGAATATGGTTTAAGTGGTAACAAAAGTGTCAAGACAACTTTGATAAGCTAAATGAACTGTTAACTACAACACTTATTCTAAGGGTAGTGGATCTGGATAAAGACTTTATAGTTTGCATGGATGCAATAAAATAAGGCTTGGGAGATGTCCTAAATTAAGAGGGGTGCATCATCTGTTACGAATCACGTAAATTGAAAGAACATGAACGAAACTACATCACACATGATTTTGAGTTAGTAGTTGTAATTCATGCACTAAAAATGTGGTGACATTATTTAATGGGGAGAAAATGTATGTTGCTAACCAATAACAATGGTGTGAAATTCTTATTCAGTCAACCAGATCTCAACGCAAGGCAAGCGAGGTGGCTATATTTCTTGAGTGAATTTGATTTTGAAGTAAGACACATCAAAGGAAAAGAAAAAAAAATTGCAGATGCCCTAAGTCAAAGGACTAACAGACTTTTTTAGATATGTATTAGAAAAGAAGAAAACAACATTGAATAAAGAATAAAATCTGCAAGCTGTAATGATGAAAAATATATCAAAACAACAACATAATTACAAGGAAATGCATAAAAATTGGGTAAAACAGATATGAGTTTGGATAAAAATGCACTATTAAGGTTCAAAAATGGACTGTACATACCTAATTTTGCTTATTTAAAGTCAACAATTCTAGATGGACTGCACAAAAAACCATATTATGGTCATCTCGGATACTAGAAAATGATAACATCCTTAAGAAAATTGTTTTATTGGCCTAACATGAAAAGTGAAACAACTGAATACTTATCTAAATTCTTAGACTGTCAACAGGTAAAGGCTGAACATCAGCATCCAGCCGATCTGCTACAACCTCTACCTATACAAGAATGGAAGTGGGACATTATCTCATTGGACTTCATCATAGGTTCTAAGACTCAAAATAAAAATGACTTGATTATGGTAATGATTGATAAACTCAACAAATCTGCATACTTTATACATGTGAAATCTACTTATAAAGAAATTAATATCTCGAGAGTATTTATGAAAGAAATATTTAGATTGCATGGAATTCCTAAAATGGTGAATTTAAATAGAGATGTCAAATTTATGTCAACATTTTGGAAGGAATTGTTTGCAAGATTGGATACTAACCTAGATTTCAGCACAAGCTACCATCCACAAATGGATGGGAAAACTGAATGAACGAATTAGGTTGTAGAATAAATGTTACGAATGTACGTGAGAATGTAACCAACTAAGTGGGAGGATTATCTACACTTAGTGGAATTTGCTTACAATAATGGCTATCAAACATCAGCGAAGATGAGTCCCTTTGAAGCATTATATAGAAGGAAATGCACAACTCCGATTAGCTGGGAAAATCCAGTTGAAATACTTATGATCGGACCAGAAATTCTCTAGGAAATGGAGAAAATGGAAAAAACAGTACAACATAATTTAAAGGCGGCCCAAGACTGGCAAAAAATCTACGCAGATGTAAAAAGGAGATACAAGTAATTTCAAATTGCGGACCATGTATATCTGAAAGTAAAAGTAAGGAGAAGCTCTCTAAACCTATGAAATTGTTCAAAGTTAGCGCCTAGGTTTTGTGGCCCCTTCGATATCTTAGCTATAATTGGACCTATGGTGTATCAACTTGCACTCCCTGCAAATTTAAAATTTCATAATTTTTTTCATGTTTCTTTATTGAAAAAGTGTATTCATGATCCTACTCACATCGTTGATTGTGTTAGCACAAATTCTTGCCAGTTGGCGTTTTCTTTCGGTTTCGGGCCCCTAGTGTAAATGCATAGAAGTGGGATTTGAAATCTAGTCGAGTGTGTTTTATTCAAAGGCCGCTACCATGAGCGTCAAGCGCAACCCACAGAAGAAGCCCATTTCGGGCTTAAAATCAAGCGAGTGGGCACTTTGTCTTTCAATGGAGAAGATCCACAGATGGGGCAGATTGACAACCATCGGGTAAGTTTGGGCTGCTGAGTTGCATGTGGTCAAGTGCCTGAGCTCATCTCCTATGGCCAAAAGCATGAAACGATCAAGCCATTTCGGCATTTCAGCTACCGGGACTTCGAGAGAACAGAGGGTCTCATCCTTTCATTGCATTTCAAATCCCTGAAGCCCGAAACACCGAAAGGGTCTAAGACAAAGGCGATCTTACATTCATTAAAGTATTGATCTAGGCCATCCATCCAATGGGATGCGTGGTGCATGATCAATCCATTTCATAATTTCATCTATCAGGACTTCAAGAGAACAGAGGGTCTCATCCTTTTGCTACATTTCAAATCGCTGAAATGCGAAATGCTGAAAGTACCTTTGAATATAGGCACAGGGTCATAGCCCGTGGTCACCTGGGGGTGATAGAAAGAACTGCGCAAAGGGCCGAAGCACTGGGTTTAGCTGGAGAAGGGACGATCGCATTCTCCATAGACCAATTCAGCTCGACCTTGATCATGGTCCTTGCTAAAAATAAATGAAGGTGGATGGAGGCAGATGAACCCTCAGCTCACTCATTAAATGCAAAGCATGGAGGTTCCGACAGGCAGTCTGCCCGAGATGGTCCTGTATGTTGGTTTTCTCCAAAGGATCCATGATGAGTTCCTGTTTGACCAGAGGATTCTGCACACGCTATTTCAGCCTTTAATGTTTCATCTACCCCCCCTACAAAGGCCATGCAAAGTTAAGGTGATGTCTGATGAAGGAGTTCAGGCCAGATTTGACTAAAGAGACACCATGCCCTAAAAGTTCTTAGACGCCTCTATTGGGTGGATTTTTAAGAGTTTATTTACTCAGTTTTTGTATTTTGGTGAGCATCTATGGTTGAGCTAGGATCCTGATTGTAAAGTTTTGATGAAGCATTGGTTGCCTTGGTTATGTATTGGCACTTGAGACTTCTTGCCTTATGAATGTTAGTCTCTTTCTATCTCTCTGTTTACACTGTGTTAGAACCACTCAGAATTGGAGGATCCAATCAAGTTGTGCCATTGTAGGATGATGTATGTTGGATCATTGTAATAGTTGCATTGTTTCTAATCAATTCTTGTATTTTCTCAATGTTGAATGACTTGGAATGGGAAGATCCAGTCAAGTCACCTTTCAGTTCCCCGAAACTTTGAACGAAGAGGATCTTGTGTTCTGATTTTTTCCTCTTCAAGCTGTCGAAAGGCCTGATGCCCAAGGCAGTCTTGCTCACTCCTCTTACCAACTCTTCAATCTTCTCATTTTATAATCAACCCACTGACTTAAGTTAGATCAAGAACTCTTCTCTTGTTACATATCAGGCCTAGTTTTCTGAGTTAGAGAGATATCTTTCTGGGCCTCTATCCATCCAATCACCCCAATAAATTATTAGTGACATAAAATGATGGGCGTTGGGCTCTGCTCCTGCTGCAATCCAGGAGTGACTTCTGATACTAACATTTTTGGTGCCGTTGTCGGGGACGAAGTTGAAAATTTTCCCCGAGATTGAATGACATCGAGCCTCTGATTCTGAAGGTGCATCAAGCATCAGAGCCTTTGAATATTTCTACTATGCACCTGGCGACTCCATTGTGATGACTCCACTATGGCGAACCTACCATTTTAATTGTGGATTTCATAGGTAGACACACACAGTCCCATCCACAGTTGCCTCTAGCTACGCCTGAAGTTGAGCCTCAGGTGAATTTCAGAAGAGGAAAGGCCCCCCAAGGAGAGACTTCCACCACCAAACCAAGTATTTTGTCATATCCTTCTATAGAAACTCCTTTTTCTTCTCATCAGCTTCGCAACAGACCTTTTTCTAAAACCTCCCATTTCCTGAATTTCGGAAGTGTTCCTGCCGAGTTGTCTCTTCCTAGTTTTGGACTAGAGGGAGAAACCCTTGTCACTTCCCTTACCCCTATAATCCTATTTCCAGTGCCCCTAGTTCAAGCTCCTTCCCCTCCGAGTTCTCCTCCACCTAATATCCCTATGGCAGGAGAAAATCCCCCCATGAATAGAATGGAGGCTATTATAGCTACCAGGTATGCTCCCCTTTTGCTACCCCATCCTCTCAACACCATTCCAGCAGATGGCTACCTCAAGCAACTACCCAAGTTTATAGGCAAGGGGGGGTGCATAACTGCAGAAGAACACCTTGAAGCCTTTTACAGTTTTGCAGATGACCATGTCATCATGGATGCAGATGTTTGGATGAGGATTTTCATCCATATCCTTGAGGGTGAGGCTAGAAAATGGTTTAGAGCCTTGCCTCCTGGATCTATTAATGGGATTGAGGCTTTGGATAATGGCTTTTTGAGACAGTGGGGAGACAAAAAGGACTTCATGTATTACATGACAGAGTTTGGATCTTTGAAGAGAAAGGAAGGAGAGTATGTTTATGACTTCTCCAAAAGTTTTAAAAAAATGTACAATAAAATCCCTGTTGAGATTAAGCCCTCAGAAGCCTCTGTGAAAATCACTTATGCTAGCAATTTTGATCTCGATTTTTGCCTCCCGTTGAGGGAAACGAGAGCCACCACTCTGGTGCACATACAGGACGCGGTCGTAGAAGTAGAGTCTAATATATTGGTTATTGATTGACTTAGGAGTAAGGCTGACAAATACATACCCAAGAGGAGAGCTTAAGCCTCTTCATCCCATTCCTCTCCCCTTCCTCCTCATATGGATGAGGTAACTAAAGTGATGAAATATCTTTCGGCTAGGATGGAAAGGTGGGAGTTAGAGGGGAAACCCGTGTACATAAATCCCCAGAATACTGATAAAAGAGGTTTTAGGAGGCTTGGTAACAATGTGCCATAGGCCTCACCAAAGGAACAAAGGAGTAGATATAGATATGATCAGAGGATTCAGACCCCTCTCCAAAAAAACATAGTTGCTCATGAGGAAGGAGAGAAGACAGAAGAACTCAACCCTGAAATTCACTGCATTGAAGACACCTCCCCTTTTCCCCATTTGAATCAATATGCATATGAATAATCCCTTATGAGCATCCAAATCAATGAGTTGGGTAAAGGGGAGAAAGCCAACAACACCCCTAATAGATACCATCTCCGATCAAAGAAGAAAGATGATACTTTTGACTGCTAGGATCAGCCCCTTATAGCAGAAAGGCCTGCTAAAGTTGTTGCGACAACTACTAAAGAAAAGAAAGCTCAGAATACTTCGTCAGCAGCCAAAGAGACTGTTTTCGAGGTAAGGGAACCTCCTAGTCCCCTCTCCTCTTTTAGTTTTGAGCATGAGATTCAGAAGATCAAAATTCCTGTACCCCTCTCAGAACTAGTTAAAAATGAAGATTTCAAAAGGTCCCTCTCTAAGCTGCTACAATCTGAGCCCCCCCAGCCTTCCACAGACACAATAAATCTTCAAGATGAAAAGCCAGCAGTTGTCCTAGGTCCCATGGTAGAATACAAATATGATTCATCCCCTCCCTTTTACACATCCTTGAACATACATGATAAGGTGCTGCATAATTGCCTCATGGATTTAGGGGCTTCCCACAACCTTATGCCCAAAATAGTCATGGAAGAATTGGGACTGGAGGTAACGAAGGCCTACCATAATTTGTACTCTTTTGATTCAAGGAGGGTTCAATGCCTTGGAGTCATCAAAGACTTGGTCGTCTCTTTTTTTCAGATGCCAATGAATATTGTGGTCATGGACATTGTAGTAGTCGATGTTCCTCCCAAGTTTGGCATGTTGTTGTCAAGATCTTGGATTAAAAGGCTTGGAGGAACATTACAAATGGATCTCACATATGCTACCATTCTAGTATTTGGAGAGGAACATAGGAGGTTGTACAGAGAGGCCCAACTGGCCTACATTGTTAGTGATGAGGCAAATCCCACCAATCACCCTATCTTTGCACTAGACACTGATTTGGGATCTAGTTTGTTGTATCTCACTTATGCTCCTGAAGCCCCTTTTCAAGTCAGAAAGAAGCCCCCTTTTAATCATGGGATGCCTCCTCCAACCACCGTTGTTTGGAATATTTTTTTCGATGGGGATTCTTCTATTGAAGGCGCCGGTGTGGGAGTGGTGTTGGTGTAACCTTGTTAGGAAACCATGTCCCTATCATTCAAGCTAGAATTTGAAGCCACCAATAATGTGGTAGAATACGAAGATCTAGTTCTGGGTGTAAGGGCCATAAAGGATATGGGGATAGAGGAGAAAGTGATGTTCGAAGATGCTGAGTTGATTATTCAACAAGTCAGAAATGATTATCGGGCTAAGCATCCTCGACTCAGGAGCTACAGAAATGAGGTGTGGGACTTGATTGACAATTCCTTCTTAGCTTTCAACATCTCTTTTATTCCAAGGGAGAAAAATGATTTGGCCAATTCCTTAGCTGTTTTGGAAAGTCTGTTCAGGATCCCTCTACTGCCTAAGAGAAAATATGATGTTCAGATAAAATATAGGCCATCTGTACCGGACAATGTCAAACATTGGAAGATATTCGAAGACGATATGGAAATCAAGAATTTTTTGTAGGTTGTCGACGAATTTTCTGCATTGCACATTGATCAAGACCCTGACCTTGAAGGTCACCCTTGCCCTGAGGTATTTTTAAATAAAATTTCTAATCACTAGATTATTCAGATGCCTAGCAATCACATTTCAAAGGGACTAGTCCCATTAGAAAGATTGTTCGATGGTAACGATGTGGCAGTAAGGGGTGAAGTTTCGAATGAAGATGTCGATTCAGATGAGTGTAACATTGGCACAAAGGAGGAGCCTAAATTTGTCAGGTTTTCAAGAAGCCTGACCAAAGAACAGAGAGACGAATATACCGAGCTATTAAGAGAATTTTCTGATGTGTTCACATGGACTTATGAAGACCTCAAGACATATGACATGTCTGTCATCGAACACAATATCCCACTAAAGGAGGAGGCTAAGCCATTTAGGAAAAAGTTAAGATAGATAAATCCCATGTTGTTACCTATCATGGAGAGAGAAGCAAAGAAACTATTAGATGCCCAAATCATTGTTCCTTTGAGATATTCTGAGTGGGTGGCCAATTTGGTCCTGGTAAGGAAGAAAAGTGGTGAAATCAAGCTCTGTGTTGACTTCAGCAACCTGAACCGAAGCTCAAAGAAAGACAACTATCCCTTGCCTAGCATGGAACACATATTGTAGAAGGTAACTGGTGCATCTAGGATATCCATGGTTGATGGCTTCTCTAGGTATAATCAGATATTAGTCATGCCCGAGGATAGAGAGAAGACGACCTTCACCACTCCCTAGGGGACATTCATGTATGCCAAGATGTCGTTTGGACTTATGAACGCAGGAGAAACTTTTCAATGAGCTATGTATATGGCCTTCATAGGAGAGAAAGAACAGTTTGTGGTGATCTATCTAGATGACACCATAGTCTTCTCCAGGTCTGATATGGAGCACTGCTGTCACCTAAGGAAGGTTTTCTTGAAATGCCGGAAGTTTGGCCTTTCTTTAAATCCCAAGAAGTTTGTTTTTTTTATGAAGGAGGGTAAGTTGTTAGGCCATATAGTATCAGCAGAGGGAGTGAGGATTGATCCCAATAGGGTAGAGGAAATTTAGACCCTGTCACTTCCTAGATCTAGGAAGGAAGTTCAGGCTTTTTTGGGGAATATTAATTTTTTGAGGAGATTCATCTCAAATTTTGCTGAATTGGTGAAACACATCACAACTATTCTCAGGAAAGGAAATGAAGTAAAATGGATTGTTGAGCCTAGGAAATATTTTGTCCAAATAAAAAGGGTGTTGACTGAGGCACCTGTGCTGATCAGTCCTAGTTATTCCAAGGATTTTCTAATTTTTTCATTTGCTTCTTTTGGTACAGTAGCAACGGTCTTGTTGCAGAAAAATGAGGAAGGTCGAGAGCAGCCCATTTCTTTCTTTAGCAAGGCATTAAGAGATGCAGAGATCATGTATGAAATCATGGAGAAACAAGATTATGCCTTAGTGAAAGATCTCAAAGATTTTAGAGTCTATGTCTTGCACTCAAAAGTGACTGCATATGTGCCTTCATCATCTTTGAAAGATATCCTTATATAGCCTGACATAGATGGAAGAAGAGGTAAATGGATTGCCAAGATTTTGGAGTTTGACCTAGAGATAAATCCCACCAAGCTAGTTAAAGGGTAGGTTTTAGCCAAGCTATTGGCTGAATCCAATTGCAGGGCTTTGGGGGTTACCTTCATAAATACTTGCTCAGAAAATTAGCTTGCTGAGTCATCCATCAAAATCTCTCATGACGGCTCACCACTAGAAGAATGCACCTGGTACCGAGACATTTTGTACTTTCTGCAAGAACTGAAGCCTTCTGGTGGAATGGGTAAGAGTAAGGAAAGATATTTAAAGCTCAAGACGATAAGGTATTGCCTCATTGACCAAGTCTTGTACTAGAGAGCCCCCCTAGGGGTGTTGCTGAGGTGTCTGAGCCCACAGGAAGCCTAGAAAATTATGTTTGAGTTCCATGGAGGCCTTTGTGGAGGGCATCATTTTTTGAATACCAGAACTCACAAAATTCTTAGGGCTGGGTACTACTAGCCCACCTTGTTCACTGATGTCTGCAGAGAAGTTAGAGCTTGTATCAAATGCCAAAGGTTCTCAGGAAAGAAACAGCTCAACTCGCTGCCACTAAATCCTGTGGTAGCTTCAACACCTTTTCAATAGTGGGGGTTGGAATTCATTGGGTAGATTCATCCTCTTTCAAGAGGCTAGCACAAATGGATCTTGACTACAACAAACTATTTCACTAAGTGGATAGAAGCAGCCTCCACTAGGAGTGTTTCTCACAAGGTTATTATTAGCTTCTTGGAGGATATCATAGCCAGATTTGGTTGTCCCAGCAGAATTGTCACTGATAATGTTGCTTCTTTTAGGTCTGAGCCTCTGATTAAGTTCTGTGAATATTTCAAAATTTCACTGATTCACTCCACCCCCTATTATCCTCAAGGAAATGGACTAGCAGAGTCTTCCAATAAAAGCCTAATCAGGCTCATCAAAATATTGTTGGAGGACAATAAGAGGGCCTGGGATTCAACGCTCAAATTCGCTCTATGGGTCGATTGAGTGACAATGAAAAAGTCCCTGGGCACCTCACCTTTTCAACTGGTTTATGGGACAGAGGATATTTTCCCACTCAACTCGCATTACCTGTAGTGAAACTTTTCCAGGATCTTGAAGGAGAGATAAATCATATGGTCAAAAGGATTCATCAAATAATAGAGGTGCAACAGATCATGGAACAGGTGAGGGACGTGGCCCATAGTCATCAACAGAAGGTCAAGCAGGCTTTTGACATGAAGGTCACAAAGAAGGAATTCAAACTCGGGGATTTGGTGCTTAAGTAGGATGCACCCAGGCAGGATAGGGGCAAACACAACAAGTTTGATGCCCTCTAGACTAGGCCCTTTAGGATCACTGAAGTATTCTCAAATAACACTTATAAGTTGCAGGATTTGGAGGGTGATGAAGTTTGTAATGGACTAGTAAATGGGCATTTCCTAAAATAATGTTTTTTTTTAGCTGAAGGCGGCTCCTCGTTTTGTAAATATTGTCCTTTTAGTTGTTTATTTATTTATTTTTGGATTAATAGATGACTCCATAGCTGAACAACAAGGCATTGAAGCCGCAAATGAGTTCTTAGAGCATCACAGGGACTACTCTATCCCCCATGGAGCCTAATGTTAGCACAAATTCTTGCCAGTTGGCATTTTCTTTCGGTTTCGGGCCCCTGGTGTAAATGCATAGAACTGGGATTTGAAAGCTAGTTGAGTGTGTTTTATTCAAAGGCCACAACCATTAGCACCAAGAACAACCCACAGAAGAATCCCATTTCGGGCTTAAAATCAAGCAAGCGGGCACTTTGTCTTTCAACAGCGAAGATCCACAGATGGGGCAGATCGATGACCATCGGGTAAGTTTGGGCCACTGAGTTGCACATGGTCAAGTGCCTGAGCTCATCTCCTATGGATAGAAGCACGAAATGATCAAGCCTTTTTGGCATTTTAGCTACCGGGACTTCGAGAGAACAGAGGGTCTCATCCTTTCGCTACATCTCAAATCCCTGAAGCCTGAAACACCGAAAGGGTCATGGCCAGAGGTGGTCCTACATTCATTCAAGTGTTGATCTAGGCCATCCATCCAATGGGATGCGTGGTGCACGATCAAGACATTTCGACATTTCGACTACCGGGACTTTGAGAGAACAGAGGTTCTCATCCTTTCGCTGCATTTCAAATTGTCGAAATGAGAAATGTCGAAAGCGCCTTTGATGATAGGAACATGGTCACAACTTGTGGTCACCTGGGGGTGATAGAAAGAACTTTGCAAAGGGCCAAAGCATTGGGTTTAGCTGCAGAAGGGATCACCACATTCTCGAGAGACTAGTTTAGCTCAACCTCGATCCTAGTCCTTGCTAAAAATAAATGAAGGTGGATGGAGGCAGTTGAAACCTCAGCTCACTCATTAAATGCAAAGCATGGAGGTTCCGACAGGCAGTCTGCCCGAGATGGTCCTGTATACTGGTTTTCTCCAAAGGAGCCATGCTGAGTTCTCAACTGACCAGAGGAGTCTGCACACACTATTTTATCCTTTAATGTTTCAGCTACCCTCCCTGCAAAGGCCATGCAAAGTTAAGGTGACGTCTGACGAAGGAGTTGAGGCCAAATTTGACTGAAGAGACACCACGCCCTAAAAGTTCTTAGACACCTCTATTGGGTGGATGTTTAGGAGTATATTTACTCAATTTTTGTATTTTGGTAAGCATTGATGATTGAGCTAGGCTCCCGATTGTAAAGTTTTGATGAAGCACTAGTTTCCCTGGTTATGTATTGGCACTTAAGACTTTTTGCCTTATGAATGTTATCCTCTTTCCATCTCTCTATTTACACTGTGTTAGAACCGCTCGGAATTGGAAGATTCAGTCGAGTTGCACCGTTATAGGATGATGTATGTTGGATCACTGTAATAGTTGCATTATTTCTAATCATTTCTTGTATTTTCTCAATGCTGAATGACTTGGAATTAGAATATCCAGTCAAGTCACCTTTCAGTTCCCTGAAACTCTGAACCAAGATGATCTTGTGTTCTGAGTTTTTCCTCTTCAAGTTGTCAAAAGGCCTGATGCCCAAGGTAGTCTTTCTCACTCCTCTTACCAAGTCTTCCATCTGCTCGTTTTACAATCAACCCACTGACTGAAGTTAGATCAAGACCTCTTCTGTTGTTACATACCAGGCCCGATTTTTTGAGTTAGAGAGATATCTTCCTGGGCCTCTATCCATCTGATCACCCCATTAAATTATTCGTGATATGAACTGATGGGCGTTGGGATCTGCTTCTTCCGCAATCTAGGAGTGACTTATGATGCTAACATATTGGAACATGGTACAGGTGGAACCAGAAGGAGAGTTACAAGAGGAACCTCTGTGCATTCTAGACAAGAAATAAACAATACTACAGAATAGAGCCATCGCCTAGGTAAAATTGCAATGGAACCACTTTAGCCCTCAGGAGGCCACTTGGGAATTGGAGGAAGATTTGTAGAAATCTTGTCCAACCCTATTCCAAGAGAGGAATAAACACTAAGGACCATGTTTTACTTAAGGGGGAGAGGATGTAATATCCCGAAAACTATTAAAATAATAAATTCTAAGTGTACTTGGGAATAAATTTGCATTTTTGGAAAATCTGGATTTGGAAATTTTTTGCCATTTATGGAAAATCAGAATTTGGAATTTTATTATTGTAATTAATTATTTATGACTGTTGGGAAAAGATTTGACTTTCGAAACTAACTAATTTTATTGTGACACATGTCAAATACAATTTTTTTATAAATTAAATGATGGAAGAAAAATGGAAAAACCAGGTTAAAAATAGTTGACCATGACTCCATGAGTGGGGAACATGTTTAAGTTACCTCAAGGATTATTTTTACAAGTGGAAAATGTGGAGTCTGACCACTAGCAGCCCCTACAAATCATGGATTCATAAATATGTGAAATTCCCAAGGAGAGAAGGTAAGACCTGGGCACAATGATGCATATAAAAACAATATATGGGAGGATGCAGGACGTTGCTTAGGATGTTGGGGAAAAGAAGACTATTTTTTGTTATGAGCATTATTAGTGTGAGGCAAAGGATTTTCTGATAAAATATTTGCTATTATGAGCACTGTTAGTGTGAGGCAAAGGATTTTCTAATCTGTGGATGGTGACTATAGCTAAGGAGGATCATTCAGTTTGCCCTTATCGACACATGGTCAAGATAGGGGGTGAACAAGGAAAGTGAACTTGGTTGTTCTGTTCTATGGTTTTGAGAAATGTGGTTGTTCCATTTGTATTCAAACATCATTTTTTAGATATGTATCTCAGCTTGTATTCTTTATCAATGTTACATTTATGATTGTTAGTTGTTAGGAATATGATTGTGTGTGTATAGATAAATGAAATCAATTCTCGAAGGGATTGTATGACCATGTTTTGTTTTCTATGGCTGATCATAGTTAAATAATCCCGAAAATAGTGGTTTTTTGAGATAGGATGGGTATATATATATATATATATATATATATATATATATATATATATATATATATATATGAANTTTGAGATAGGATGGGTATATATATATATATATATATATATATATATATATATATATATATATATATATGAAGAACTGGTAGAACTATTGTCATGTTCCTATTTGACCACTGTATTATATATATTTTGTTTTTTTTAGTTTCAAATTTGTACATAACAATCACTGTAGAGAAATGGAGCAATAAAGAATAAACTTAAATGGGGCTTATCAATTTGACAACACATAGAATAGATGGAGGAATGACAATCCAAATGTATGTATTCTTCGTATTATCTATAATCATAGACAGTTAGTGATTTTGTAGACTACAAGTGTATTGAGAAAGTAGTTGTCACATTCAATTGAATCTTGTTCAAGTTTTATCGTTGAAAGTACCCTAGATCAAAGACTCCTCAAGATCCTCTGTTGTAATCAGAATGCTAAGAAGTATACATAGAATCTGGATATAACTGAGGTAATGTGAACATAGATTAGAACTTGAATACCTTTTGAGCAAAGGTGTTTCCTTCATCTGTTTACCTCTTTTTGTATAACCTGCAACAGAAGAAATGGAGGGTTTAGTAAACTATCCAATTTTTCATGGAATTCAAATAGTAGATTAGGCCAAGGACAAACTTAGCTTGAGTTTTCCATTTTATATCAATGGTTAGCGTTACTTCGGTGCTTTGGGTATTCTCTAATGTTATAAAACTATTTTTTCCCGAAGTGACATACTTGCTGACATCACGACTATTTTGGCATTGGCCAAGTGGCTTCCATGTGTCACTTAGATTCATGTCTTACATGCACCTAAAATACCTTTTATTCTTGGCACTTGTCATCATCTTATTATACCACATGTCCTTGCTGATATGGTATGTTGACGTATATCTCTTTTCGTGGCTTCACGCCTAGGGGCAATCGTGTGTTGCTGTCAAATTTGTCATTTTTTAATAAAACACGTGATTCTGGGTTTGTCAAAGGAGGTTTGAAAGCACACCTCTTTTGAGCCTACAATTCACCACCCTCTTCCACGTATCCCTTTATTCTTACCATGGTTTTAATTGCGGAACCACTTAAGAAAATTAGCATTCAAACAATTTGCATCCCCACAATGAAGTATGGTCGTCGGTCATGTTGCAATCTGCAATCTGAGTGATTTTTCCTTTAATCTTTTGCAAGGATCAATGGTTCTTGTTGATCTAAGATCAATGGTCTTCTTTTACTTTGGGTGTTCGGGCTTCATAAGTTTATGAGTGTTGTTCTTTTAAATCTCCCGAAGTCTTAAGTCTCTGAAGTGAAGGATTTTCCTCCACGTGTCTTCACTGATGGATGGTCCATATTTCACTTCGGGACTTTGGGTTTTTGGGATTAGGGAGTTTATAAGTGTGGTGCTTGGAAATCTCACGAAGTGTTAAGTCTCTGAAGTAAAGGATCTACCTCCACATGTCTTCACTAATGGATGGTCCATATTTCAATTTGGGACTTCTAGTGTTCGGGTGCCGAGAGTTTATGAGTGTTGTTCTTGTAAATCTCCCCAAGTGTTAAGTCCCAAAAGTGAAAGATATACCTCCACGTGTCTTCGCTGATGGATGGTCCAGATTTCACTTCAGTTGTTCGAAATTTGGGAGTTTATAAGTGTTTTTCTTGGAAATATCTCGAAGTGTTAAGTCTTTGAAGTAAAGCATCTGCCTCCATGTGTCTTCATTGATGGATGGTCCATATTTCACTTTGGGACTTTGGGTGTTCGGGCTTCAGTATTTTATGAGTGTTTTTATTGTAAATATCTTGAACTGTTAAGTCCTCAAAGTGAAGGATCTACCTCCACGTGTCTTCGCTGAGGGATGGTCCTGATTTCACTTCAGGACTTTGGGTGTTTGGGCTTCGGGCGTTTTTAAGTGTTTTTCTTGGAAATCTCATGAAGTGTTAAGTCTTAAAATTAAAGGATCTACCTACACGTGTCTTCACTGATGGACGATCCAGATTTCACTTTGGGACTTTGGCTGTTCAGGCTTCGGGAGTTTATGAGTGTTGTTCTTGTAAATATCCCAAAGTGTTAACTCTCTGAGGTGAAGGATCTTCCTCCATGTGTCTACACTGAGGGAAGATGCATATTTCACTTCGAGACTTTGGGTGTTTGGGCGTCAAGAGTTTATAAGTGTTGTGCTTAGAAATATATTGAAGTGTTAAGTCTACGAAGTAAAGGATCTGTCTCCACATGTCATCACTAATGGATGGTCTAGATTTCACTTCGGAACTTCGGGTGTTTGGGCTTTGGAAGTTTATGAGTGTTGCATTGGGAATATTTTTGGATAGTAAGGACCCGGTTGACGTGGCAGGATCTTGGGGATTATGTATGGTCTCTAATATTTGTGCAACTTTGACACTATGAACGCACAAAAACCATCGATCCCAGTCCCTGTTGGTTCTTCACCATTTTTTTTTGTTAATCTATCTGTTCCTACCATTAGAGTTCGAAAATGGATTGTTCTAGTTTTTAGGTTGCACTTGGTTTTTCTCTGTACATACAACCCACTCAATCAACCTATTGCAAGCTCAGTTAAAGGAAAACAAGATGACCGATAAAATAACAGTCGGGGATAAGTGGAGTGTAAATCTCCTTCAATTTGTAAGGGGGATAATGACAAAGAAGTAAACTGTGATGCATACATTAAAAGAATAAGATATTTATATAATGGATTATCTTTGTGTCACAACCAATGTTGGAGAGTCAAGGAACTTTACTGTCCCCTAGGATTTTTTTTTTTTTTGGGGAAATTTAGGGTACATTAAAGCAAAGTTCCTAGATCTTTTTTTTTGACTCAGATCCTATTCTATCACATTTTATCCTCTGTTTACTAAAACTGGTTGCATTTCATTCTTTTAGTCTTGATTGAGTTTTTGTTATCTTTCCTTGTTGCAAAATCAACTATTTTTCTCAAAATTGGTTTCTTTTTGCTACTCTTCTTGATTATCTGGTTGATTAGAGGTTTTCATAAGAAATGTCATTGATCACAGTATTGTTTTCTTTATCTTTGATCCCTTACTCAATTTCGTAAGACTATAAAGTATGATTTTTTTTTGTGTGTGTTTTTCTTTGAGTGCACTTTCTTTGATTGTTTTTGCTTCGTAGTTCTTTGTATCAAACTTATATCTCTTTCATTTGAAATTTAAGAAGCATAAATTTTTCATATATCCTTTCATATTCAATCAAATGAAGGAATTTTCCATTCATCAGGAAGTTTTCTTTGGTTTATGTTTGGAAAAAAACCTAGTTTTTCATGTGCATTTTAGTTTTTGAAAACATTTTCTTGGTATTTTGGAATCATATTGATCCCAGAAATTGAAAGTTACATTTTTTTGAGTGCTTTATTATGTTAAGAAGAATATAAATCTTCTCCTTCCCATACATAGAATCCTTAGAAAGAAAGAATTGCATATCATTCTTTTTCATTCCTTTGGAGTCGAGTCTCTTACACATCATCAATTTCATCTCCGTGAACCCTTTGAGTTAAAATCCATTAAAATCAACCACCTGCTCATAAAATCAACTCAAATATTTTTTGTTTTTAGCACACCAACAGTAGCCTAGGATTAGGGTCTTTGGACTAGGTGAAGTGATTACACTTTCCAAGACTACTAAAAAGACTGTAGAACACTAAAGAGCGTGTAAATCCAGCTTTTGTATAATCATAGTAGGGAACCCCCTCTCAAACAGAGGTAAAAATGAGGTTGCCTGCAAGAGAGAGAAAACGATTACCCCTCTAAATCTTAACCAATCGTAGTGGACAGATCGTACATTGGGGGTTGTTCTTGAGAAACCACGGGTTTCATTTGGTCTCAGTTCTTCATGAAATCTGAATCTGTTTGAGGTCCTCTTTAGTCCTAACCGTCCACTTGTCTTTAGTTCTCTTAAAGAGTTTCAAAATATAATATCCTACCCATATGTTAGGTCCCAACTCTATATTTTACCCCCCTAGAGGCTGATTATGAGTTGGTAACCTTAGTGTCCTTTCCTAGGTACCTACAGAGGTGACTGTGGGGGGATTCCCACAGTACTCGGGGCAAACATCTTATCACACTCTCAGTACCCTTAGAGAGTGATCCCGTGAAATTGAGGGTTTCTTGCACCAAGAAGGGATATTATGTGGAGGTCGAGGTAACTGCTTCTCACTTCTTCATTGGTGGATTGATATCTTTTTTTTCGGAAGATCCTTAAATCTGTTGTTACTTGGTTGATTGCTTTTAGTTTTCATAGGAGTGTGTTTCTTTGTCTTTCATAGTTGGGCTTAGGATTGTATTTTTCACTATATACAAGGGATGGAACCTGACACTTAGGAACCACAACATAATATTTCTTACGAAGAAGTGATCGTAGATCACACTTTTGACACTAGGAGTGTCGCTCCTGGAAGTGGCCATCACGTTGAAGAACCGGTCCCAACCTTCATAGAAATATTGGCATATTTTGTGAATCCTCCATTTACTGATCCACTTGGCCAACCAATCTTTGATCCACCATCCAAAAGATACTTTGATTCATTTTCCTCTTACTCTTTATCGCTCGGTACAACCTCTACACCATCCTTTGGCATGGACCCACCGATTTTTGGTTTTCTTGAAGGACTTGGGAATTCATATTTTTCCACAACTCCCGTAGTTGATACTGTTGGTGCTTATTCTTTACCAGAAACATCGGTGACCCAGGTAACCCTTACTCAACTACTTTCACATTCATCTCCTCTTGCACATGAGTCAAGTAATATTCTTGCTTCATTTTTTCCACACATGCACATGCCAATTTCTGCACATGAGATAAGTATTAGCAAAGTAGAAAATGCCATCGAACAAAGAATAAAATATGCAAGCTGTAATGATGAAAAATATATCAAGACAACAACATAATTACAAGGAAATGCAGAAAAATTGGGTAAAACAGATCTGAGTTTAGATAAAAATGGACTGTTAAGGTTCAAAAATAGACTGTGCATACTTAACTTTGTTGATTTAAAATCAACAATTCTGGATGAATTGCACAAAAAACCATATACTAGTCATCCCAGATACAAGAACATGATAACAACCTTAAGAAAATCGTTTTATTGGCCTAACATGAAAAGTGAAACAGTTGAATACTTATCTAAATTCTTAGATTGTCAACCGGTAAAGGTTGAACATCAACATCCAGCCAGTCTGCTACAACCTCTACCTATACAATAATGGAAGTGGGAGATTATCTCATTGGACTTCATCACAGGTTTTCCTAAGACTCAAAAGAAAAATGACTTGATTATGGCAATGATTGATAAACTCAACAAATTTGCACACTTTATACATGTAAAATCTACTTATAAAGCAATTAATATCGTTGAAATATTTATGAAAGAAATATTTAGATTGCATGGAATTCCTAAAATGGTGAATTCAAATAGAGATGTCAAATTTATGTCAACATTTTGGAAGGAATTGTTTGCAGGATTGGATACTAACCTGAATTTCAGCACAAGCTACCATCCACAAATGGATGAGAAAATTGAATGAATGAATTAGGTTGTGGAATACATGTTACAAATGTACATGAGAACATAACCAACTAAGTGGGAGGATTACCTACACTTAGTGGAATTTTCTTACAATAATGGCTATCAGACATCAACGAAGATGAGTCCCTTTGAAGCATTATACGGGAGGAAATGCACAACTTCGATTAGCTGGGATAATCCATTTGACATACTTATGATCAGACCAGAAATGATCTGGGAAATGGAGAAAATGGTAAAAAGGGTATAAAATAATTTAAAGGAGGCCCAAGACCGACAGAAAAGCTATGCAAATTTAAAAAGGAGACACCAGGAATTTCAAATTGGGGACCATGTATATCTAAAAGTCAAAGTAAGGAGAAGCTCTCTAAAGCTAGGAAATTGTTCAAAGTTGGTGCCCAGGTTTTGTGGCCCCTTTGATATCTTAGCTAGAATTATACCCATGGCGTATCAACTTGCACTCCCTGCAAATTTAAAAGTTCATAATGTTTTTCATGTTTCTTTATTGAAAAAGTCTATTCATGATCCTACTCACATTGTTGATTGGAACATGGTACAGGTGGAACCAGAAGGAGATTTCCAAGAGGAACCTTTGTGCATTCTGGATAGGAAATAAACAATACTATAGAACAGAGCCATCGCCTAGGTAAAATTGCAATGGAAGCACTTTAACCCTTAGGAGGCCACTTGGGAATTGGAGGAATATTTGCAAAAATCTCATCCAACCCTATTCCGAGAGAGGAATGAACACTGAGGAAAATGTTTTAATTAAAGGGGAGAGGATGTAATATCCCAAAAAATATTAAAATAATAAAGTCTAAGTGTACTTGGGAATAAATTTAAATTTTTGGAAAATCCAGATTTGGAAATTATTTGCCATTTATGGCAAATTAGAATTTGGAATTTTGTTATTGTAATTAATTATTTATGACTGTTGGGAAAAGATTTGACTTTCGAAACTAACTAATTTGATTGTGTCACATGTCAAAGACAAATTTTTTATAAATTAAATGATGGAATAAAAATGGAACAACCAGGTTAAAAATAGTTGACCATGACTCCATGAGTGGGGAACATGTTTAAGTTACCTCAAGGATGATTTTTACAAGTGGAAAATGTGGATCTTGACCACTAGCATCCCCTAAAAAGCATGGATTCATAAAGCTATGAAATTCCCGAGAGAAGGTAAGACCTATGCACAAGGATGCATATAAAAACAACATATGGGAGGAGGCAGGACGTTGCTTAGAATGTTAGGGAAAAGAATACTATTTGCGGTTATGAGCACTGTTAGTGTGAGGCAAAGGATTTTTCTGATAAAATATTTTCTATTATGAGCATTGTTAGTGTGAGGCAAAGGATTTTTCTGATAAAATATTTGCTATTATGAGCACTGTTAGTGTGAGGCAAAGGATTTTCTCATCTGTGGATGGTGACTATAGCTAAGGAGGATCATTCAGTTTTCCCTTATGGACTCATGGTCAGGATTGGGTGTGAACAGGGCAAGTGAACTTGGTTGTTTTGTTCTATGGTTGGGAGGAAAGTGGTTGTTCCATTTGTATTCCAACATCATTTTTCAAATATGTATCTCAGTTTGTATTCTTCGTCATTATATTTATGATTATAAGTTGTTAGGAATATGATTGTGTGTGTATACATAAATGAAATCAATTCTTAAAGGGACTATATGATCATGTTTTTTTTTTCCTATGGCTTATCATAGTTAAATAATCCTGGAAATAGTGGTTGTTTGAGATAGGATGGTGATATATATATATATATATATATATATATATATATGAAGAACTGGTAGAACTATTGTCATGTTCCTATTTGACCATTGTATTATATATATTTTGTTTTTTTTAGTTTCAAATTTGTACATAACAATCACTGTAGAGAAATGGAGCAATAAAGAATAAACTTAAATTCGGCTTATGAATTTGACAACACGTAGAATAGATGGAGGAATGAAAGTCCAAATATATATTCTTTTTATTATCTATTATCATAGATAGTTAGTGATTTTGTAGACTACAAGTGTATTGAGAAAGGATTTGTCACATTCAATTGAATCTTGTTCAAATTTTACCGTTGAAAGTACCCTAGATCAAAGACTACTCAAGATCCTCTGTTGTAATCAGAATGATAAGAAGTATACATAGAATATGGATATAACTGAGGTAATGCACACATATATTAGAACTTGAATACCTTTTGAGTAAAGGTGTTTCCTTCATCTGTTTACCTCTTTTTGTATAACCTACAACAAAAGAAATGGAGGGTTTAGTAAACTATCCAATTTTTCATGGAATTCAAACAGTAGATTAGGCCAAGGACAAACTTAGCTTCAGTTTTCCATTTTATATCAATGGTTAGCATTACTTCAGTGCTTTGTGTATTCTCTAATGTTAGAAAACTATTTTCCCCCAAAGTACTTACTCCCGAAGTGATGTAATTGTTGACGTCACTACTATTTTGGCATTGGTCGAGTGACTGCCATGTGTCATTTAGATTCACATCTTACATGCACCTAAAATACCTTTTGTTCTGGACACCTTTCATCATTTTGTTATGCCACACGTCCTCATTGATGTGGTATGTTGACGTAGAACTCCTATCGTGGCTTCACGCCTAGGGCAAACTGTGTGTTGTTATCGAATTTGTCATTTTTTAATAAAACACATGATTTTGGGGTTGTCAAAGGTGGTTTGAAACCACACTTATTTTGAGCCTTCAATTCACCACCCTCCTCCATGTATCCCTTTATTCTTACCATGGTTTCAATTGCAGAACCACTTAAGAAAATTAGCGTTCGAACAATTTACATCCCCGCAATGAAGTATGGTCATCGATCATGTTGCAATCTGTGATCCGAGTGATTTTTCCTTTAACCTGTTGTGAGGATCAATGGTTCTTGTTGATCTAAGATCAATGGCCTACTTTTACTCTGGGTGTTTGGGCTTCATCAGTTTATGAGTGTTATTCTTGTAAATCTCCTGAAGTGTTAAGTCTCTGAAGTGAAGGATCTTCCTCCACGTGTCTTCATTGATGGACGGTCCATATTTCACTTTGGGACTTCAGGTGATTGGCCTTCAGGAGTTTATAAGTGTTGTACTTGGAAATCGCATGAAGTGTTAAGTCTTCGAAGTAAAGTATCTTCCTCCACATGTCTTCACTGATGCACGGTCCATATTTCAATTCGAGACTTCGGGTGTTTAGGCTTCAGGAGTTTATGAGTGTTGTTCTTGTAAATCTCCTGAAGTGTTAAATCTCCAAAGTGAAGGATCTACCTCCACGTGTCTTCGCAGATGGATAGTCCATATTTCACTTTGGGTGTTCGGGCTTCGGGAGATTATAAGTGTTTTACTTGGAAATATCTCGAAGTGTTAAGTCTATGAAGTAAAGGATCTACCTCCACATGTCTTCATTGATGGATGGTCCATATTTCACTTTCGGACTTCGGGTGTTCGGGCTTCGGGATTTTATGTATACATATACATATACATATACATATACATATACATATACATATACATATACATATACATATACATACATATATATATATATATATATATATATATATATATATATATATATATCTATGTATGTATGTATGTATAGGATAGACCCTCCATGAGATTCGTAGATTTAGACTGTGTAATTTTATTTATTAATCTGTGTAGACTTGTGAAAAAGTGTGCCAATTAATCCTTCTCCGTTATTTTGTAACTCGCATTCTGTGTGAAAAGTAACAGTAAATCTTATGTTTTGTGAATTAACTTCTGAGCTCCATACAACAATAGATATAGGGAAACAAATAATCCATTTTCCTATAATTTACATTCGGTGTTGCAAACAAATATGTATTGGGTGATTTTCACCTTCTGTGTTTCCATAGGAAAAAATCGATATATATATATATACATTGTAGCATCGACCTTCTATCCGTTAATTTCTTTTGTATTTTCATATAACTTAATTATATGTATAAACCTCAACCTTGAACCTTGGTTCATAAATTTCCTTCTGTGTTATAACTAGAAAAATTTAAATTACTTCAGTTTACACAGAAAGGTATGGTAGAACACTTCTCGTACTCTGTCTAAATCCTCTGAATTGAAAAAGATTTGCCTCTGTGGAAATATGTGATTTTCTTGTGTGCGTAATTCGAAATCTAATTCTTTGTTTATGTAAAAATGTTAATTACCCATCATGGGGATTTCATAACTGAGCATGTGTCATTTTCCGTCTTAAATTTCTTTGTGTTCCTTGTACTTACACAAAATTGTAATCCTACGCTATGTACATATACAAGAGCATATTTTTACCCTTTTTGGGATGTGCATCTGTGTTCTGTGTGAGTTATTCCAACTCTATATAATTTATAGTTAAACTATGGGTAAGAGAAAGGCATTGTTTACCTCCTGTGGGGTTTCACGACTGTGCTCTATGTGTTTATTTTAATGCTACATACTTTGTAACTTATGTGTATACAAGGCATTGTTTTACCCTCTGTGGGGTTTCTCAACTGTTCTTTGTTTGTTTATTTTAACACCATTTAAATTATTTCTTATGATCTATACATAAAAGTATTATTTACAGTTACAATAAATTAATGATGGGGCCTTGTCTTGTTTTTGTGAGGGTACCCATCAGACGGTTTTGGGTCCACTCCTCCCCCTTTGGGTTGTGGACAGATCATCGCACAAGCACCAATGAAAAACTATTTCTATGACAACTCAAGCTAAGTATTGTCTCATCTTGTTTACTATTTGTTTTTCATTCAACTACTTAGCATAGTTTACTAAATCTATCATTTTCTCCCTTGCAGGTTTATACAAATCTAAGGGAGTGATTCAAGGGAAGTCCTCTCACTCAGAAAGGTATTTGAGTTTCGACCTAGGCATACACACTTATGCCATTCTTCCTAGATTTTGTCTACAATGGTAAAGGATTCGTTGGACTATGGTCATTGTAATCATTTGAATCAGTTCAAATAGACACACAGGTTGTTTGTGACTATTTCCATTGAATATATAGGTTATTTGAAAC
Source organism: Picea engelmannii (assembly GCA_009831015.1). NCBI lineage: Eukaryota > Viridiplantae > Streptophyta > Pinopsida > Pinales > Pinaceae > Picea > Picea engelmannii. Next base: position 528,830 of record ML792296.1, on the reverse strand, counting down.
CAATTTGAACAAGAGAAAATTGATTATAACAACTACTTTACCATACATTTGTAGACTTATTGAATCATTGTTTTCTGCGGTTATAGACATAAATAAATATGTCAACATAAATGTGGATTTTTATACATCCTATCTATTCTTTATGGTAATTGTACAATTTGAAATTGTAATTCAATACACATACATTCAAATCAATGGTAAATAGGAAATTTCTTTATACATGAAAAAATATATGCCTATACAGCCAAATGCATGTATATATATTATTAACCCATAGAAAACATATAACCATTTCTATCATTTATTTTTCATGAACACATAGATATGTATACACAGTTTTTTATAGATGTATAACCATATTTACTGATAATAGGAGCATGCCATAGTTCTATCATTTTCTTTCATATGAATACCTATATGTATACATTCAGTCATTTATATATATGTAACATTATTCATGCATTATAGAACCTACAGTAGTTCTATTATTTATTCCAAGTGAGCACATATATATGTATATACTAACATCACATAACCCATCACATTCCTAACAATTAATAATTTAATCAAGAATGCAAGTGAAGGTACATATATGAAAACTGATGTTGGGACACAAATGGAACAACCATGTTCCACCCAATCGTAGAACAAAAAAACCAAGATTTCTTTCTCCGTTCACCCCCTAGCTTGACCATGAGTCCATAAGGGAAAACGAAGATGATCTTCCTTTTTTATAGTCACCTTCCACAGATCAGAAATTCCCTTTCCTCACACTAACAATGTTCATAACAACAAGTAGTTTCCTTTATCCAACATACTAAGAAGCATCTTGCCTCCTCCATATGTTGTATTTAGATGCATATCGTGCCTAGGTATTTCCTTCCCTCCTTGGAAATTTTCGTAGATTTACAAATCCCTGATTTTTAGGGGCTGTTAATGGTCAAATATCTCATTTGCCACTTGTAGAAATCAACCTTGAGGCAACTCAAATATGTTCCCCACTCATAGAGCCATGGTCATTTGTTTTTAACTTGGATGTTCCATTTGTCTTACAACATTTAATTTATAAAAAGGTTTGTCTTTTACATGTGTCACAATCAAAGAAGTTAGTTGGGAAAATAAAATCTTTGCCCAACAATCATGATAATTAATTACAATAATCAAATTCCAAATTCAGATTTTCCATAAATGGAAAATAATTTCCAAATCTGAAATTTCCAAAAATGGAAATGTATTCTCAAGTACACTTAGACTTTAATAATAAATTATTTTTGGGGATATTACACCTTACACCGTCACCTACAACCCTGAAATCGTTTGATGGACATCGTTTCAATCCACACAGGCTCTTGCAATCTTTCGGTGTGACTTTGAAGGGAAAAATTGTTCCAGTTGATATCGAAGTAGTCAACGCTCCCCTGGATTACAATTTTTTACTTGGTCGTAGTTGGTTCTATGCAATTTTTGTCATCACATCTTTGGTGTTTTGTATCTTACGATTTCCCCATCAAGGAAATATTATCACTTTTGACCAACTTGAGTATACAACTCCAGATCTCAACAATGTCGCAACAAATCATGTCCCATTTCTAGGAGAAAATAATTTTGAGAGTGTAGGTGTAAGTATTCTCAAGGATTCCTCACTCATAGGGGTTTTTCCTTTGCCTGCTCCTCCCACCAGGAAGGTTTCCACCTTAAACATTATTTCAACTTAGGTACAACAATCATTCGATTCATCTCATCCTTTGGGAGTACCTGGCCTTGACGAACATCGTTCATTGTCTCTATCAATATCATTAAAAAATGAAAGAGACCCCCCTCCTTTATAATCAATTCTCACTCTAGATCGAGTACTTGAAACTTCTTTCCTCCACCTAGTGAAAATGTTTCCATTAGTAACAGGAATCCTAAACGAGGAAAGAAGAAGAGTCATCAGAGGAAACAATGCCTTGGTGGTAGGTCTCCAGCCTCTGGACATCATGCTGGAGAAAAACTTCCAACTTCTTCCAAATAAACTAGGGGAAAACTACCACTAAAGACACATGCTGCTAGGAGTAATCCTCGTTCAAAGCTCATTCCCATCATAACATAGTAGTCATTTTCTAGAACAAGCTTAGTCTTTTCTCTTTTTCATGCTCGTAAATAAATGAGAATGTAACCAAGTATACTTTTATCACTTTTTCGGGCTCGTAAAGGTTATATGAAAAATGAACCCCCTGGAGTCTCATTTAAGCTCTTTTCAGACTCTCTAAACATGAAAAGATTGTCGAATGATCTTTATTCCTTGCACACTCGTTAAAAGGTTCGAAAGTGAGTCGTCTGAGTAATAGTTTATCTTTTTTATATACCTCAGAGACTAAAATTATGGAAAGGGACAACTCTGGAGTCACCTTTAAGTTATTTTCGGATTCTCTAAATATGAAAAACAACCATTTTTTTCTTCTATGGACTCGCTAAACTACACATTGAAGTACCCATATGGGAACGAACCCTTACTTCTTCCATTTCATTGAATAAAGGAAGAGGAACTTACTGAAGGTGAGTTATATCGAGCATGTGTTAACCTCCTCAAGCTCGTGAAATGAAAAATAGGTACTCATCTATCTGGGTGGGGGGGAAATTGAAGGAAGTGGGTCAAGTTTTTGAGAATTCATTATGAAAGCTATTGTCGACATGTTGACGAGCGAAAATGACCATCCGTCAATTGGAAGAACGAGTTTGGTCTGGGGTTGTCTAAATAACCCAAGCCATTTGGTATAACTCGTTCTGAAGGGTTTAATGGCTCCATTGGCCAATCTAAAAGTCCTAGAAGAAACAAATAAAATAAATAAAAGAGATGAAATAACTAACTAATCACTAAACACTATATATATATATATATATATATGTACATATGTTCTAATGTAACTGTAGTAGTTGTATTTAAGCAGAAGATATACAAGTCTCATTTATTTACATGATTTACAAGCTGCAAGTTTTAACGAAACTTACGAAAATCAATGTGAAAATTGATTGTTTCTAGGAAGCAGATAAAGAAAGCACATAAAAATATTTATTGGTTTTCTTTATAAATTTAAATAATCTTTCAAAAAAAATTAATGAAACATGAACATGTGAATAGTCAAAGTTGAACCATACATTCTAGTTTCAATGATATGTAAATGACAGAAAAATACAAAAAATCTATCATGTCAGTGAATTAGTGAGGTGTATCCAAGCATCTGCATGAGTGGTGAACATCCAACTGCCATGTCCAAGAGAGAAATCTGCAATGAACCTTATGATTGTTCTAAATAAATTCAGAACATGTATTGGCAGCTTAGGTTTTAATGACAGAAAAGGAAACACAAACATAAACCTGTGATATCATAATTATACATGATTACAACAAGATAAATTTGGAAGGAATCTATGCATTTTATCATTCAATTTAAAACTCAAAGATAAATCCCATTATTTAAATCGAAGATATAATCACAACATTTGTATGTTGATGAAACAAATGATAGATGGTATTTACAATATAAACCTCCTACACATCACAGATCATTTAATCTAAAGATATCAGACCTGCACATGTAACAGGATTTAAAAAAACATAAATAACAACATTATAAACAAAATGCTAAAGCCAAAATGCATATATTCCGTTCTATTAATTTTTTGGAATCACTTGTCCATTCTATAGTCCTGGAAAGAATTTTTTTGGATAATAGACTTTAAAGATTGGAAAAATTAATACATAAATGATAATAATTAACCATGTATTGATAAAAAAGACTAAAGCTATTTAAATCAATGCACAATCAATTATTCAAATAATATGAATATATTATAATGAAAATAAAACCATTTTACTTACAGGACAAAAGCCATTAAGACACCTGGAATTCCATATTCTTCTTTGAAAATATTCGTCCATTCTCCCAAAGATTCCATCCATCCATTACTCCATTTGAAAAGAAATAAAAAGTTTACAAAAAAAATAATATACAAAAAAGAAAGGATTAAAATCCTCCTCTCTACTTCTTGGATCCCTATGGCTCTGATCTTTCTCATATATTTATAAAATGAATGAATGGTCTGGGCGTCACTATTGATTTCCGCCACCTGAAATTTGCCTCTAAAAGAGACACAAAAATATCTCAAATAATGCATTTGTTTGGGAAACTCTCTATGTGAAAGGTAAATGGGTCCATTTTGGTTCTGGGTTTTCAATCGTTTCTTCAAATTCCTCACGGTTTGGATGCAATCAGTTCTACAAAATTGCTTGTCTAATCTTGACGCCTTTCCAAATTTTATCTGTTGTTGCTCATAAAATTATTTGTAGCAATACACAATTATTTTTGGATCAATAATCTTGAACGTATTTGGATAATAAAATCAAGCCATGATCAGATCCATATCAAATATTTGATAATAGAAACCTGTGAAACAAAAATAAACCTAAATTAATAACCTAAAAATTGAGAATAAAACAAAATCTAGAAAAATAAAAAATGAATTTAGACTAACTATAACTTATAAACAATTATTGTTTATAATTTGCTTTTAAATATGATCTAGAATATTCAAGTTAATGGAGAAAAAATATTAATTTTAGTTTTTTACAAAATCAAACAAATGATAGATAATTCTTTGATTATTATTATTTTGAAATGAGATGCAAAATGAAAAACGAATTTAATTATTTAATATCACCAAATGATTTCATGAAAATGAGAAACCAACCAAGATATTATTTGATGAAGTATTGAACACATTATTCAAAATAGTCAAACATGCTAATGAGCAAAAGAATGAACACATAATCATAATTTAAACGAAAGTAAACATTTGATAAAAATTAACGTTTTTGTTTAAATTGATATTTTTATGCTCGTTTCTAACTTTTGACATATACTCTTGTAATAAATGTCTCATACTATAGTGAATGTATTAAGTTTGTCTCAAAGAAAGCCAAGGTATGGAACTATTTGAAAAGGTTGATTTTTTAGCTCATTATAATTATCAAGATTCTAATAAGGGCCCTTTAAATTTTGTAAAAATATAAGGGGAGTTGTTGGGGCCCAACACGACCTTGAGCATGGCACTTGTTTGCATCTCGTCTTACAATTGGGTAATCCTCTCGTATCTGATTCATACCAATTCCATGTGTCTCCATACCTTTTTTTTAGTCAAAGAGTTCTCTTATTATCATCACATTACATTCTTGGAACTCATTGAGTCAATAATACCAAGTCAGTTGTCATTCCTCATCATGTTCAAGGGAAGTTTCACTTAAAAACCATCTATCTGTAGTATTTCCATTTTCCATTTTCATGTATCAGTGTATACTCATTCAATTCACCATCTTTCATCACTTTCTTGTGTCAGTTTTGTGTCGATGATGGAGGATACATCAAGGCCCTCCTTCGATGAGTCTTTTCCTTTCTACTTCAGTGCATTATCTAGTAGTTAGAATTATAAACCAGATAGTACCTTGGGACCTGCATGTCTCAATGGAAGGCCTCCTCACTTCCAATAGTAGGTTTTCATCATTGAACTATGATCATAAGATTCTATGAATATTTGACCTCATATCATTTATTCACATTCGCTAGAATGTACTAGGGTACCTTGGGAGTCATTGACATCATTGAAAATTTCCCTCGCACTTGTTAATGGTATACATCAATGATCGATAATCAAGTGGTTTCTACCATGTTCAACATCAAATCATATATTCACATGGCTATATTCATACTACATCAACATTGGGACGAAGACCCTGGGATGAGCATTCACTCTGTTATCGACTTTGCCCAGGTTACGAAGGAGATCTTTTGAGCATGTTGATATATATATTGTCACATAGATCCACATTGTATTGGTTTGTGGCTATGTTTTATCATCTTGTAGCTCAACTGTGTATTTTCCATGGCTACGATTAGTTCATTTCATGGAGATATGGATCCACATTGTATATCTAGTGGCCATATCCATAGTCAATACTTTTTTCATGGATCCGCAATGTATTAGTCGACAGTCATGATTTGAATCATATTGTATTCCGATCATAGGTATGCCTTACTCATAAATGAAACCTATATTCATATTGTAAATAGTACTTCAAAATAAAGCCATCACCCAAGTAAAAGTGGAATGGAAGCACTTTAGTCCTGAGGAGCCCACTTGGGAGTTGGAAGAAGATATGCATGAATCTAATCCAATCCTGTTCTGAGAGATGATTGAAAATTGAGGACAATGTTTTACTTAAGGGGGAGAGGATGTGTTATCCTCAAATTATTAGAAAATAAATTCCAAGTTGAATTTAGAAATAATTTTCCATTTTTGGAAAATCTGGATTTAAGAATAAATGTCCATTTATGGAAAATCTGAATTTAGGATCTTGGATTTTGTAATTATTATTTTATCACTGTTGGGAGACGGTTTGACTTGCCCAACTGTCCTCTTTTTATGGAAACATGTATGAGACAATTTTTTTAGTAAATTAAATTCTAGAAGACAATTGGAACAACCAGGTTAAAAATAGTTGACTATGACTTTATGAGTGGGGAACAAGTTTGAGTTAACTCATAGTTGATTTTTACAAGTGGCATAAGTTGAAATTTGTCACTAGAATCCCCTAAAAATCAAGGATTTGTAAAGATGTGAATTTCCCCAAGGAGGGAAAGGAATTAAAAGACCTAGGCACAAGATATATACAACATATGTGGGAGGCAGGATGTTGCTTAGTATGTTGGGATTGAGGACTATTTTGTTTTTATGAGTACATCTGGTGTGAATAAAATATTTTGATGAAATGTTGAAGTTGACAGTGGCTACAGAGTGTAATTTATTTTTCCATTATGGATTCATGGTCAGGATAGGGGGTGATTAGGACAAGTGATCGCGGTTGTTCTTTTTCTATAGTTGGGTGGAACGTGGTTGTTCCATTTTTTTTCCCAACATCATTTTTTTAGATATGTATCTCAGCTATGTACTCAAGTTGTTGATGTTATACATTTGATGCCATGTTTTATAGTACTATACTTATAAGAAAAATCTGTTTAAGTGGATTGTATAGCCTCACTAATTTTTGTGGTTTTCCACTGTATAAAAATACCTGTAGTGGTATGTTATTAAGGTTTAGTATATATGAGTATAAATATTGTGTATGTGTTCCTATTGGCCATGATAGATCTATCTTATCAATTGTTGTTTATTTCTGTATATAATCAAATATTGTGGAAAGAAAAGTGTAAATGAATTGTATTGTATTTTTGATATTATGTTGAGTACAAAGAATAAAAGTCCCAATGCAGAATGCACTGAGGTTCCTCTTGGAACTCACCTTCTGGTTCCACCTGCATCATGTTACAATCAATGATGTGAGAAGGATCATGAATATATATTTTCTATAATGAAACATGAAAAACATTATGAACTTTTAAATTTGTGGGAAGTGCCAGTTGATACACAATGGGTCTGATTCAAGTTAAAATCTCGATGGGGCCACAAAATCTTGGCACCAACTTGGAACAACTTCCTATCTTCAAAGAGCTTCTTCTTGCTTTGACTTTTAGGTATACATGGTCCCTAATTTTGAATTATTTTTGTCTTTTCTTTAGATCTGCATAGTTTTTTTTTTCGGTCTTGTGCCTCTTTCAAGTTTTGTTATATCCTTTTTACCATTCTTTCCATTCCTTGGAGCATTTTCGGTCCCACCATAATTATGTCAACTAGATCATCCCAATTGATTGGGTTTGTGCATTTCATTCTGTATAATACTTCGAAGGGAATAATCTTAGTTGAGGCCTGATAACCATTATTGTAAGTGAACTCAACTAAGTGTAGGTACTCTTCCACTTATTTGGTTTTGTTCTTATGTACATTCGCAACATGTATTTGTTACGAGGGAAATCTCTCTATTGCTAGGGGTAAACCACAACACACGGAAATGACTGTAGAAATAAACACTATTCTCAAGTATTCTATATAAACAAATATGCTAGCAAGAAAAGATAAAAGGCCTACCTAGTCCATACGTTGGATGAAGTCCATTGTTGAGCACTTGACCCAAAGAAAAATATTTGCAACTAGCCCTCAAAAGCCAAGAAAAGCAAGCATATGGTGATAATATATGATGTTAGCACATTCGATAGCATAATCCATTAACATTAATAACAAATACACCCATGGAATAATAATTCAAATATTTTTAAGATATCAATTGGATGAGAAAAGAGTATTTCTATTAAGATATAATCAGCATAAGTGAATAAGTTACAGAATTTTATGTCGGCATGGTTCAGAACTAAGAAACTAAGTTCCTTCCAGCTGGGCCTCCACTACTTTAATCCTCCACCAAAGGAAATATCATAGAAGAGAGACAATGAAGTTCTCAATCAATAAGGGAAGAACTTGGGGGTTGAACACCAAGTTCAAAATTAAAGGACAAAAGGATGTAGACTTAATGTGAAGTGAATAATTCCCCCAGAGTAACTTTGCTCTCAAAGTTGAATTCTTTCTCTTTTCTTCCATAGCTCAGAATTGGCCCATTTATAGCCTTCAAGTGGAACTGAAGGGCCAAGTCAAAATGTTTCCAATATATGGAAGGCCAAGGATCATTGATCTCTTGTCATGACATGGAAACCCGACACCATTTTTCAATTATGGGAGAATTTACCAATGTATGTGGGTTGTAGTAGTGCAACCTACGTATACACATCATGTATAGTAGGAAAGGTGCATATATGTGAAAAAATTGTATTTTTAGCTATGGGATTTGCAAAAATGGATTAAAAGTCTGCATGGGGAAATGAAAAAATGCCTTATGTGCAAGATTGCATAGGGTGAGGAAAATCTTGCTATAACATATGCCCCCTAATGTGTGAGGTCAAAAGAGTATTTGCAATGGCCAAAATACATTATAAAAACCTAGAAGTGGAGTGATGGGGAACCATCTAGAAGAACTAGTTTCTCATTACAATATGTACTGACTTTGCATACATGGCTATGAATTTGAATTACACTACAGATCCATGTGAAAATATATGAAACTACTGTCTGTAGCCATGAATAGGAAAATACAATGTAGTTATATGCCAAAGGTTGTCATAGTCATGAACAAGGCCCAGTAGAACCAGTCTCAAAATCAATGTAAATATATCTGTATACAATGGACTACAATATGATCTCCCATAATCATTGAAGTCACATAGGTACTGGTCCTATGAAAAGGAAGAAACATCTATTGAAATTTGTGGCCACATACTGATGTCTTCAAGTCTTCTACACAATCCGCCAAAGGTGCAAGTCTACATCATGTGAAAAAAGGAGTTGAGGTCGAACACAATGAGACATCGTTTGATTACCAGTCATTGAGGTATACCATTAACAAACGCGAGACAACCTACCGATGATGAAAGTAAGGATCAAGGTACCGAGTACATTCTTACAAGTGTGAATAAAGGAGTTGGAGTCAAACACTTGAACAATCCATCGATCAGGAGACATTGATGTATTCCCAACTGTCAATGGCAGGAGAACCTACCACTAATGACTGCAACCCTCAATGTACTCATAGGAATCAAGGTATCGTTTCCATAATAAATGAGATGAATTTGATGGAAGGAGACTCCCTGAAAGGAGAGCATTAAAGAATCTCTCATCATTCAGCACGAGGTACACAACAGGAGCTTCATTATTTGGAGGAAATCATATGAATAAAATTTTCATGAACCAATGACCCTATGCATCGTTCACATGTGCCAAGTGCAAGAGGTACACGAAAAATACCCTCTGAATATCAGCCAATGAGGAAAACCACTGACAAAGGTGAGGAAACCACCAATAAGGCTAATGGCATCCAAGACACTACATGAATCCCAATGTGTGAATATATGTCTTGTCTTCGAAAACAAGGGAAACCACCCAGTCAATGACCAATGATGAAATGTTGATTGTTGGGTTCGAGGTTACCTACCAATGAGGAAAGTAGGACCAGGGTGTGAATTAGGACTACAACATCATGTGATTCAGAGACAAACTGAGGCTATGGCTGACATGCAAAGTCAAGAGTTCTGAGGAATGGCTGACATAGGTTGATAGACATCCTTTGAACAAGAGAATGAGACATATGGAAGACTCTGACAACATAGAATAAATAAATGATGAAACCATGAGATGTAGGAGGCATCAATCAATTTCTCCATAGGTACTGGAAGAGTAACGAGTCAGTGGAGAAATATTCTCTGTAATGAGCTCAGCTTCCTAAGGCCATGCTAAACCCAAAATTATGATGACAAGTGGACTCAATAACTTTGTTCTCTATTCAAAGATGACATGACTGCTACCAATATAAGATAATACTCCCTTCCCTCCCATCTTTTTTTGTTTTTCATAGTCAAATGAATGCTATGATACATAGGAGGAAACGAATGTCACAAGTAAGAAAAACTACTTCTAGCAGTGGAACATACCTATGCTCAATGAAAGGAGATGCATGCGAGAGATTGGCACTCGGAGGAATGTTCCCTCCTGGGTATAGGGTGTCAAATTAAGAAGGATATAAATGAGGCTTTGCTTGGTTGAGGATGAAAAATTGTTGAGGAAAACGGTTTATAACGTAAAGCGAGAACCGACTATAGGTTCAATACTACAAGCAAGGGAATGAGATGCAATCACAACTTAATACCAAAAAATGTCATTTTTTGTAGTCTTACTCTACTTGGTTTGAAAAAGGGATAAACTTGTACCAAATAGACGTCCTTTCAAATCCAATTTACGAGTGTGAAAGAGACAAGTTCACTCGACAATCTTTTCACTTTTTGAAAAAGAGATTAAATTGAACTCCACTGTGAGTCCTCTAGGTATAGTTCAACATGTTTATGAGTTAGAAATGAGGCTCAGCATAAATTCATGTATTATCTATAAGGGACTCCCAGTCCTACGGAAAAAAATCCACGTGGGCACCAATTGAAGCAGAGGATCTAACTAGGGTACCCATGTTTGGTAAGTCACTACCATTTGATAATGACATGTCTTGTAGCAGATGGAGGGTTCTATATCAAAACAAATGGGTTTGTACCTAAGGAATATGAGTGACAGTTATAGGACAATGAAAATGTGCATGATTGAATGGATACCTATCCTATATGTTGGGTAGTGAAAATACATGCCCATAGTTATGAATGGTAAACATAACGCTAAAAGTTACAAGAATCCCTGGTGAAAAGTACAAAAACCACCTCAATCCATTGTTGTATTAGTCCATTAGGAAAAAATACAATCTGAAACTATAGAAAGTGGGTAAAATCTGCTATAAATAGTAACAAAAACTAAATTTTACTATGTCATTTTGAATTTTTACCCAAATAGTGAAAAATGGACCAAAAGATTGCATGTACTCAACCCTATATGCAATTGTGAATGATGCAACCCACGTACAATCCCCTAAACAATATTTTTGATGGTTGCTAACTCAAAAATTGATGTTTCTCTGGCAGGATGGTGCTAGAATGGAGGGAAATGGAACATGAGTAGGTAGATGTTGCTGTGGAAAGAGATCTAGAGGTACAAATGGCCTTGAAAAGCTGCAGGTTGTAAAAAAATTGGGCACTCAAAGGGATGAGGGCCCAGGTGTGGTTTCTACAGTTGATCATGGATTATTGGGATCCAGATAGTGAGAGCTTCAATATCGATGGGAAACCATCGAGGATTGAAGTCGAGGATATATATTTCTTAAATAGGTTGTCGCGTCGAGGTGAGGTGGTGAACCTCAAACCCTGGGGATCTAGAAGCGATATGAATATAGAAGAGTACATAGATGCTCACTATATAGTAGGGATCGAGAAGGTCGGGAGTCAACTCCCCATTTGAGCAATAAACAATCTCAGCCTCATGATTGTTTTCCTCGTTTTTCCCAAGATCATAGGATCAACTTCATTGCACTAGGCATTGATGCAACTCATGCTCTATTCTGTAGAGTGATTTTGACCTATGGTGTACGATTGGTGCACCTCACTACTGGTTAATGTGAAGAGACAATTAACAGAGTGCAAACAGGGTGACAAAAGGAACTTTAGTTTTGTGTCTATCTTGTGTAGTTTTTTCTTCGAGTGGGTTCCAGGTTTGGGACATAGAGTCAAGATAATTCCTAGAGGACCTCATGATCCAGCCATGGCATGATGGACCAAGGTAATGAGACAAAAGGGGGGAGGCAGGGTTCCCACACCCTACAATGATGATTTATTTTACTAGTGGAGGCGACAAGTCATTTCTCTAGATGACTACCTGTATGCAGGGATCGACTTCAAAGGGGACCCTGACATGCCACTGCCACCAGGGACTACCTACGGGGACATAGGTATGCCAAATTTTTTAAATATTTCATGTTTTTGTATTTTTGTATAGTAAAAAAAAAAAATGGATGATTCTTAAGTACTAACTAGACACTTGTGTGATGCAAATGTAGGTCTAGGACGGCTAGATAGGATTCCACAACATAATCAGAGGCACCAAGGAGATGAGGTGGTGAGAGTAGAAGCAAAGAGAATCCTTCAAAACGTGCAGGGAAACCAGTCTCATTTGATACATAGGATTTTGATGGTTCAGGTAGAGGATCTTTCGGAGGCCATGCAGTGGCAAGTGGTTCGTGTGCCCATATCTTGGGTGCGGCTCTTTCAACATCTCTCAAACACTGTAGTTTGTTATCATGACACACATATGATGCCATAGATGTAGATGTCATGGATTTTGTATTATCGGTTGTATATGTGTATTGAGGGTGTTGGCCCCAATTTTGTACTATAAACATCATATTTTTGAAATATATATAAAACAGGTTTCTTCGAATTTACTTATATTACAATGTGTACATTGATGATATGTTTTTCTTTACTTTAGTTATGTGACAAATTCCAATCTAAAATTAAATTAGCATAAGCATCTGATACATAATTAGAACTCCTAGGTATGTGATGATAAGTAATGAAATCAAACTATCTCTCTAAAAGACGTATCTGTAGGAATCGTCGGATTAAAGTAGGATCACACACACAGTAACTGTCATTCAACTAACATACTGCTAACTGGGAATCCAGACAAACCTCCAAAGAGAGAATACCATGTGAAATGGCCTCGTTTAACATTTCTATAACAAGACTATATTTGACCACATTATTCGTGGATTTCTCTAGGCATACACCACCTGAAGACACTAGTAGACCCTTGGGAGAGTAAACCACCCAAGCGATGAAATCAAATCTCCATGTATGATGAATGGCTCCATCTATGAATCCTAAGTAGACAAAATACTCTGTTGACATTTGCCAATGAAGGGAAAACTCCATAAGAAAGCCGAAGACAAAAAGTAAAGGGAAAATATATATACACTAAATTACATTAGTATACAAAGAGTTACACTCAATCTTGGGGCTCAAGCATAATATATTTTCAAGTAGAGGCCATTCCTGGGCTCGGCCAACATATTCCCTCCATAATATTCTAACTCATAGGCTCCTTTTTCTAAGATAGGTCACACGATATAGGGACCGTGCCACATGGTTTTGAACTTGCCTTCCCCTAGTGGTTCTTTGGATTGATCATATTAAAGGACCAAGTCACCCTTAGTGTACAAATGATAAAAGAAAAACGTATTGTATTGAACCTTGACATGTCTTTTGTTCACCTCGATAGTCGTAGAGGCGTCTCGATGTCACTTGTGAAATTTTTTTGGGTGTACAAGGTGTCGCTCGAGATCGAGAGTGTCAGGGAGGACCGTGACTGCTAATATAAGAGAAGGTATTTATCATTCAATAGGTAATATTGAATCCACACCATCTACTAAATGGAAAGGAGAAAATCTGGTGTCAGTCTTAACTGAGGTTCGGTATGCCTAGAGTGCGGTATATAGCATAATATGCCAGTCAGATTTACTCTGGCTGATAGTTTTCTACAAAATGGCCTTGAGATACTTTTTTACGGCCTCTACTTTTCCATTTTCCTTGGGGTAGTAAGGGGAAGAATGACCATGCTTAAACCCCATCTTGGATGCTATCTCTTCCATCATTTCGTTCTGAAAGTGACTGCCATGATCAGTGACAATATCACTCGGGATACCGAAACGGGCAATAATTTGATTGAATACAAATAAGGAAAAAATATTCCCATTGGATTTAATAGTAGGAATGGCCTCGACGCACATAGTAAAGTGTCTACGACCATGATAATGTGCTAATTCCCCCCAACTGAAGTTGGGTTGCAATGCATGAAGTCCACCCCCCACTTGGTGAAGGGACCGATGGTGATGACTGGGTGAAGAGGGGCTGGATGCGAGCACATTTTATGAGTGAACACCTGGTAGGGGTGAAACTTCCTAACCGCTTCAACTCAATATTTAAAGATAAATGGCCAAAAATAATCAGCTCACAAATTTTTTTGGGTTGTTGCAAGCCTAGATAGATGACCACCACAAGCCCCACTATGGAAATTGTTTAGAAATGACTCATCTTCTTCGTGAGTTAAAAAATGATGCAAGATATTGTCTATTCATCAGCGATATGAAGTGTCATTGAAAAGAATGTAATGCTTGGCTTGGTATCATACACATCATCAGTCATCTTGCGAGAGATGTTAAGGGAAATTCAAATTTTGAAGATAGAGAACAATGTCTCCATACCAGGGGTCGGACGATGAGACAAGGAAAATGTTTTCCTCTGTAAAAAAGTAAACATGGATAACATCCTCATCCAATCGTGAGAAGTCGGATATTAACTCCTCAAAGACTAGTGATCTATTGGATTTCGCAGAAGCGAAATCGAGATCAAATTCTTGTAAAATGAAAATCCATTTATTATATTTTCCCCCTATGATATGCCTGGTAAGGACATATTGAAATGGATTGACATTGGAAACCACTAATTATATATAGCAAAGAAATATATAATGGCATAATCGTTGGACTGCGTGAATGACATCCAAGGATAACTTTTCAATGTGAGAATAATTGAGCTCAGGACCAACTAGTTTTAGACTAATATAGTAGATGACATGATGAAAGAGCTCATCATCCTCCTAAACCAAAATAATACCAAACGTCTCTTTGGACACGACGACATAAAGCAAGTAATCTCTACTATAGTCGAGAGACTTCATCAGAGGCGTTGATACCAAGGCTTTCTTCAAAGCATCAAAGGATTCCTGGGCTCGCTCATCCTAGATAAAAGGGGTGTCCTTCTTCAAAACACACATGAAACTCTTAGTAATATTGGAATAGTTTACTATAAACCAATGTAAAAATTTATCTTTCTCCTGTAAACCTTGAAGTTGTCGAATAGTGCACGGGGGAGGCAACCGAAGTATTTCCTCAACCTTCAATGGATGTACCATGATCCCAGTCTCAAAGACTAAAAATCCCAAAAGACGTCTAGACCTAACGCAAAAGATGTATTTATGAGGGTTCAACTGGATTCTATAATGACGATATCTTTCAAAAACTAGTAGACGGTGCTTAGAGTGGTCCACTCTCTTACGAGATTGAGGAGAAAGATCATCAAAATAAGCTTCGACTATGTTCTTAATATCGTGGAATGCGAAGGTCATAACACATTAGAAGGTTTCTCCTTAATTTTTAAGGCCTAAAGGCATCTTCCGGTATGCGAAAGTACCCCAAGGAAAAACAAATGTCGTCTTCTATTGATCCTCAGGTTTAATTTGAATTTGGTTATAACCTGAAAATCCATCCATGAAAGAAAATACTTCGCTTCTCGCACACTCGTTGAGAATCTGATTGATGAAAGGTGTCAAGAAGTTGTGTTTAGGACAAGCCTTGTTCAGGTCATGAAATTCCATGCATACACAGATGGTTTCTTGCTTCTGATTCATAGGAATGAGATTGTATACCCATTCAATCATGGGAACTGGGTAGATAAATCCAACATTAAGAAGTTTCTCTACCTCTACCTTAATAGTAGGGGCCTTATGGGGATTGACGGCTCTAATACGTTGTCAAACAGGCTTAGCATCTAGATAAGTTCTAATCTCATGCTCGAAAATTTGAGGGTCAAATCCTAGCATCTCTTCATATGACCAAGAAAATACATCTCGGAATTTCTTGAAGAGTTCGGTGTAGATCAAGATTTATTCTAGCGAACAATCCACACTGATATGTACATTTTCAATATTTCCATGGGTACGAGAGATATCGATCGTGACAATAGGAGAGATACTCTCAATATTTCCTTCAGCATAAATTTCATGCGTATCAAGTGGAACTAAGGCGTGACCAAATATCTCACTCAAAGTAAATTGAAATTCATCTTGTTCGATTCTAGCAAGCTCTGGGAGAAAATAAGAGCGATGATGAATATCATCCCAAGGTTTGTCAGAACCATTCATGGCTTCGATGATAGCTTCATCCGAGGGAAAAGTATCATAGAGGAAGTCATGTTAGAAATACATTGAAGTTTCCCACACGAGCTTAAGAACGGGATCCTCCTTGTTTGTTGGTGAGATAATAGGATCGGGATCAGTGGAAGAGCCAAGAAAAAATTGATACTCTATCTCTATTGTCAATAGTGGCATGGATATTCCAGCATGCGAGTGACCTTCAAAATATGATTTCGAGGAAGGTAGGGTCCAAGGATCATTAAAATAGGAAGTGCGGAAAGGAGTGGACCTCTCTGATGAAACGGGTCGACTGGACATGACATAAACATAATGAATCAGTGTCATTAATTCGAAGGTACCCATAAGGGATGAATACATTCTGACACCGATATTACCATTTTTCCACTGAGAATTATCGACCACGGGGATCAACATTCCAACAAATGCACTGGGGCTAGCATACATAAAGGATAACTGGTCAACCATCATGATCTTCCCATTGTGACGAAAAAAAGAGTGTGAAATGTGGACGATAGGAAGACAGTCATAGAATAAGTCCAATTGCATCCTAGTAGCAATTGCTAATCAAGGGGAGCATCAACCACCTCGACATCCACCTCTACCATCTTCCAACCTAACTGGACTAGAAAGGTAGGAAGAATATTGTGAGGGTGGAAGAAACAACTGTGAAAAGAAGTCAACATGGTCAGATATTGAGAGAGATTCGGAGAGCCGAGAGCTTTCCAATAGATCAGGGACATCACACATGTAGCAGCACCTTCATCAAAAACTGCATATTTGATGGTATACTTCAAGTAACCCACTGGATTTGGAATGCCACATGGTAAGTAAAGCGAGGCTTCACATCTTTGACGTCAAAATTGATAACTTTCGAGCCACTAGGGTCTAGAGATCCTAACATAGATATAAAGGCATTCTTATGTGAAGGACACATCTCGAGTACCTCAAAGCTGACATCGCACAAGGGGTTTGACCTAGGTCCTCAACAATAGAGTAATTAGGGGCATCTTTATCATTTGGATTGTGGGTAGAGCGCTTGAGTACTCCTTTCGGAATATGAGGATGTGGCTCTATTTTTTCGATCTGCAAAGGCATCTCTAGAGGAGGAGGATATTCTAGACCAGGTGCAATCTGTGAAGAACTGTAATCGTGAGACCGAGTGGCTACATTAACATGAGAATTGACCATATTGATAAGCAAACGGTCATCGTCTTGTGTCGGTGGGTTTTGACATCCACCAGACACATTTTCAACATTTGAGGAGCTCAAGTCCATGTCATGGTTATGTTGGAAAGGATTCATTAGCATGATGGGAGGCAGAGATAAGAGCCTCACAACTTCTGCAAGTTTGGGGCATAAATGAGTAAGATGATCATCTATACAAAGCTTACAAGGAAATTTCACCTTAGACCTTTCTTTCTTTCCCTCACCATCATTATTATTCGTCATCTCATTATTATCATTGTCCTTGGGTTTATTACTATTATTCCCACCCTTATGATTATTATTAAGTCCTTTCTGTTGGATTACTGAGAGGGGGGGGGGGTGAATCAGTAATACTGTAATTATAATCCTTTTTCTTCAAATGTTATATCAATGTAGAATTATTATCCAATAATGAGCAGTAATAAATAAACAATCACACACATGCACAGTACACCAGTGTTTTACATGGAAACCCAAATCGGGCCAAAACCACGGAATGTTTTTTCTTATATGTCTTGAAGAATTACATTCATTGGAAGCACCAACTTCCTTTGTTTTCTAGCTGCAACTAGAAGGAGGCTCCAACCCTCTAGTTTCTCAGGCTACAACCTGAAGGAAGCTCGAACTCCCCAATTCTCTGGATACAACCAGAAGGAGGCTACAACCCCCTATATTCTTCGGCTACAACCACTTGTCCTTGCCCTGTCCTACCACCCTGAAGTAGAAGTAGAATGATGGAACCACTGTCACACTATCACTGTGAAATATACCATTGTAAACCTGTACCAATAAATCTGAACCATGCATCAACCATGCATCAACCTGTAATCAACCTGTACCATAAATAAGTGCATCAACCATGCACCAACCTGTACCATAAACAAGTGCATCAACCATGCACCAACCTGTAATCAGCCTGTACCATAAATAAGTGCATCAACCATGCACCAACCTGTAATCAACATGTACCATCAATAAGTGCATCCAACCATGTACCAAGTATGTACCAATCATGTGTCAACCACTCATCAACTATGACTCATCAATATGTACCAACATCATCAACTATACACCTCATGTATGTGTCAACTCATCAACTACTGTCTCAACCATGTACTCAACATGTACCTCATCCAAAATCCCTCATCAATTTCATCATCAAAATCTGATTTGTAGCTCTGTAATAGACTTGGTGTATCTTATCACATTCCTACAAACCTTCCTTAACTTTAACAGCAAGAGACTAGCATTTTCATCAAACTTTTCTTTAGTCTCACATGCCTAGTTTTGGATTAGTCAACAACCCTAACTTGAAGTAATCATAACTTTGAACCTGTAATGTATAAATATCTGAAGATGACACACCATGTTATTCAGTGTTTTTTATGCAATTCCTCCAAGTGGCACTACTTGGAACCTCTCAGAAAAGGATTTATAACAAAAATGGCATACCTTGCTGAATTCTGGCTTATTCTAGAGAGCGACCTTGTAGAGTGTGCCCCGCACAAAATATTTTATTAAATGATCGGAAACTATTAAAAAGAATAGTAAATACTATACCCTAACCAACACATTTGGTCTCATTGAATTTGGATCTGTTATGAAGAAGTTATGACATTTTTACCCGAAACACCTGATTTTGACTAGTTTCAGGACTGGCCACAAACCCTATTTTCCACAGAGTGTAAGTCCAAAAATACAACTACCCACAAGATGAATTTTGAGCCACATACACTTGGATATGTTTTCTCTCTTGCATGGAAATTTCAGGATCTGAATCATTATAGAAAAAAAGTTATAACGAAAATGGTGAGATGACCTGAAAATAACATACCTTAGAAAGCACCATCAAAAGAATTTATCCTTCCTTGCATTTCGGCCTTCTTTTCTTCACTTTCCTCAGAATTTAGGCTTAGATATAATTTTTAAACCTCAGACACCTAT
>ML792296.1:476320-502037 GCA_009831015.1 Picea engelmannii | reverse complement strand
TAAACCACTTTGATTACTTTGACCTTTTGGGGCTTCTAGATGACATATGAGGGTCCTCCAACTTCGTAAGGCCATAACTCTCAAACCGTGAGGAGTTATGTGATGTTCTACATACCACCAGAAATGGAATGACATGTACTATCGATATATAATAGTATTATATAAAAATATATCATAACTCCTACCATTACCCATCAAACAAACTTGGGTCCATTACCCAAACCTGGGGTCTCCAACTTCTCATGGCCATAACTCTCTAACCGTGAGGAATTATGTGACGTTCCACATACCACTGGAAATGACATGACAAGAACTATTCATTTAGGATATTTTCCCTAACAAATTCACTTTCCTTCATCTCATTATTCCATAATTAAGCATGGGTTCTCTTACTCCACAAAGCGTCTTCTCGTGAGGGTTTTCACCATAAGGGGGCCACTTTGGAGTTCATCCATATTTACTTCTTATCAACCACGACAAAACAATAATGAGTCATATTTACATCAAACACTATTGGGTCCATTACCCAAAACTTTGTGCTATGGGTCTTTCTTCAAGGGTTGACATCAATGACAACCAACCTTAATCAAGACTTTCTTCTTATTCCCACCTATTTTTTGGTTACCATTTGGGCCGGTCAATGATTGCATTGAATGTACATCCACCAAATGAGTGGGATTGGAAAACACAAATGAAGTTGTCCCCCCTGTAGACTGGTTTAGAGACAACTCTTTCAAATGGCTTGTCACCGAGTCTGTAGATTTCACATTGGCGGATCCTACAATGCCATCAGCATGAGGTCCGAGATTTTTTCTAGGGTCATATTTTGACCTCGATGCATCCAAAATAATCTGGTATAACATCCCAGAATGAGCGTATATAAGATATAAATGTTGGGATTTGAATATTGCTTCTTCCTCAGATGTAACCCCAGATGTAGCAACATCCTTCGAGATAGGAGGCTGCAAGGACTTAAGGAACCATTCTAACAAGAATTATGGGGGAATGCAAGTCTTGATCAACCTATTCCATCTATGCCACTCCTATATGTGATCTAAGATATGAGTGGTTGTGTCCTGGTGTAAGGTCAACAAAAGTTTTATGCAAGCATTATAACAAACCGACAATTGAAAGTGGTTAAGGAAGACTAGCACCATTTGACTAAAGGTCCCATATGCCCCCCTAGGTATCTTTATATACCATTTCGCGGCAACCCTAATGAGTTTGAATTGAAATAATCTTAGCTTAATGGAATCATCATTAAGGTAATTCAAAGAGAACCATAGGTGAAAGGTGCTGACGTGATCACCAAGATCCTCACCATTCTTACCTTCGAATTTTAGAATGTATGAAACAAGTTTGGTGGGGATAAGAGGCCATGTAGGATCATGAAACATAGGTTTTTCATCTACTTAGACAAGTCTAGCAGATTAAACGTGGCCAGAAAAGGGAGATGGAGTTGCAGCATCTAGCCTCAAGCTCCCTGGAAAGATTTTATTTGGGGAACTACAACCCATCTAGGGTTTTGGTAAGAACCATGGCCCTATTTTGGATTGTAAGTCCCTCCTCTAGGATGATTCATAAGAGGTTGGTTGGGCATCATTCCAGTAGGAATGTTCTGATGGGGGTTATAAAAATTTCCCCCAGCCAGAGTGGCCTCGGGTTGGGGGTTTCCCAAGGTGTGAAAATGACCTCCTCCAAGCGTGAATCTAGAGGATAAAGGTGGATTCATCATACCAAACGTTTTGGTCAGAATCAACATTGAGGAGGTGAGGGTATAGGACGAAACTTGAGCAGAATCTTGTCTGCTTGGCTGGTTTCTCCACCCAAAATCAACAGGATTAGACCCAGGGTGAAAAGAAGGAATGCCTCCCATAGTAGGATTTGTTTGAGGGATCTGAGAGCCACCAAACGAGAATGGAGTATAAGGAGGAGTGGTTCCCCCAAGTCCAATTCTAGCATTAGGGCCAACAACTGGGAAGGAGTTTGAAAACTGCGAAGTAAAATTCGGCATACCATAGAAAAAAGGACTAGAGGCCATAGGGATGGACTGAACATTATATCTCAGTGAGTGACCAAGAGACCCAAATGGGTTTGTGGAAATAGGTTGAGCATTCACTATAGGATGGGAAGTAGTGATGATAGGTTCCTTCGACACTACAACCATTATGGTTTCATAAGTCGAAGGGGTGCCATTAAGTATAGTAGGTGTGGGAGTTGAGGGACTCCCAGTATTTTGATGACTCAGTTCAGTAATCATCCTTGTAGAATCACAATTCTGAAAAGTGGAGGTGTATGTACCATGTCTAATAACTCTACACCTTTTAGAAGGAAAAGACTCAAAATTCGATGGTAAATGTAACAAGTGGCGAGACCGGAGGGGAAGTTGGTCCGACTCCATGACGAGTTAAAAATCAATATATAAAAACAAATCCTAAGGCTAACTAGTAATTAAAGAGCACACAAAAAATAATCAAATGACCAATATGCACACAAATATGATAAAGTGGTTGAAAGGGACCTCCCTCCCTAAAGTAGGTATGCCTCTCCCAAGAGGGGCCTGAGAGTCCCTGCTAAATATCAGAGGTAACATAATTAGTTATAAGGGCCCTCATGACCTTAACAACTAGTTGGTAAGATACCCCCAGAGAGGTAATCCTCCATAAAGGTTGTGTGTTGTCCAACCCTTATCTGACCTAGGGTACCTGCTGAATAACCCCTACAAGTAACCTATGTGGCACCTAAGTCAAGCAACTAACAAACCACTCTATAACTGATGCACAAGTGAGCAGTCATAAGTTAGGTCCACCATATGGGTAGAGTAGAAAATCCATTAACCTTGAAAACATCGCCTCTCATGGAGGTAAGGGCACTAGAAAGTTCCCCAGATATGAATAGATCACCATAAATATCTCTGATGCTAAGAAGGTATCAGGGGGATATCCCTTCAACTGACCTTGCACGACCTCATGATTAAATCTGATGTAAGCGTAGCATCCTGATCTTACTGATTATACAATGGATTTCTCCAGTCCCTTAGTCAGGCACATATGTTGATTTAATAGCCTTGGAGAAGTTTACTCACAAAATCCTATTCCAAGGCACTAAATCCTAAGCTAGTTTGTGAACCCTAGAAAATAAAATTGTTACTAATCAATTTTAAATTATAGAATTAATTTTAATGGCAATGCTTACTCAAAAATGCGCGGTCATGAAACTAGCGATGTTATGACTCAGTAAGTAAAGTAAATATGAATACAATGCAAAGTCCTAACTTCAATTTTGAATGAATGATATGCTTCCTAAAAATGCAATTTTCAATTCAATTTTGCAATTCTGAATAAAAATTCAATCTTTATTTACATGCACTAAGATAAATGACAAAGACTCAAAAGATCAAAATGTCAATCAATGCAAAATGCCTAATATTTTTTTATTTTAAATATAAGAAAAATGAAAATGCATGGATTGAACAACAACTTGATATATAAAGACTATACTGTGTATATAAAGAGACAACTCAAGTAGGATATCAAGGAGAAAAACACCCATCCCAATGTACATGGATGATCAAAATGAAAATATGATGAGAAATGCACCGCCCAAAAATTCAACCAAAGACAGGTTTCATGTCATCCCACAGACACTTATCAGTCACTACAGAGACCCAAGAAGACTCAACAATCATAAAAACCTATCTAGCAACCACCAAACCTAGCAAACAAGAAAAAGAGGTTGTTGTACATGACTATTCAAGAGAAAAGTGTGTATGTACACAGCTTGCAGAAGAACATCACGTGTTTGTACGTGACTGTCAAGAAAAAACCTGGATATATGTGTCAAAAACATAGCTAGGATAAGCAGAAGGCTTAAAGACTCAGACCCAGAAGGACCAGAGGTTGTCAAGCAATGATACGACAAGAAACACAATATGAATGAGATAAATCTAAGGAGAAAAACACTCCAAGCCCAGAAAAAGAAGATTCAATCCCCAGTATGGTCACCAATTCTGTTACGAGGAAAATCTCTCTATGGCTAAGGGAAAACCACAATAGACGGAAATTACTACAAAAATCAAGTCTATTCTCAAGTATTCTATATAAAAAAATATGCTAGCATGACAAGATAAAAGGCCTACCTCGTCCAGACGTTCGATGAAGTCCACCGTTGAGCACTTGACCTAAGGCAATATACCTACAACTAGTCCTCAACAACCAAGAAAAGCAATCATATGGTGATAATATATGATGTTAGCACATTCAATATCATAATCCGTTAACATTCATAATAAATATTCCCATGGAATAATAATTCAAATATTTGCAATATATCAATTGGACAATAAAAGAGTATTTCTATTAAGATATAATCATCATAAGTGAATAAGTTACATACTTCCGTGTCGGCATGGTTCAAAACCAAGAAACTAAGTTCCTTCCAGATGGGCCTCCACCACTTCAATCCTACACCAAAGGCACGCTCATAGAAGAGAGACAATGAAGTTCTCAATCAATAAGGGAAGATCTTGGGGGATGAACACTGTGTTCATACTTAAAGGACAAAGGTATGCAGACTCAATGTAAAGTGAATAATTCCTCCAGAGTAAGTTTTCTCTCAAAGTTGAATTCTTTCTCCTCTTTTCCATAGCTCAAAATTGGCCCATTTATAGCCTTCAAGTGGAACTAAAGGGTCGAGTCGAAACATTACCAGTATATGGAAGGCTAAGGATCATTGATCTCATGTCATGACATGGAAGCCCGACACCATTTTTCAATTCTGGGCGCATTTCCCGATGTACGTGGGATGTAGTGGTGCAACTTGCGTATACACATGTTGTATAGTAGGCAAGGTGCGTATATTTGGAAAAAATGTATTTTTATCTCTGGGATTTGCAAAAAGGAATTAAAATTCTACATGGGGAAATGGAAAAAGGCCTTCTGTAAAAGATTTCATAGGGTGAGGAAAATATTTCTATAACAGTCTTCTATAATTTTGTTTGTTCATTCTGTTTAATGATCCATTTGTGGATGGTAACTTGTGCTAAAATTCAAATTAGTACCCAAACCTACAAACAATTCTTTCCAAAAATTGGATGTAAATTTGACATCTCTATTTGAAATCACCATCTTAGGAATTCCATGCAACCTAAAATTTTCTTTCATAAAATTTTTACTGATTTTAATCACTTTGTAAGTTGATTTCCAGGTATTTAATGTGCATATTTACTTAGTTTATCAATAACTACCATAATTGAGTCATTTTGTCTTTGAGTATTAGGAAAACCTATGATGAAGTCCATTGAAATAATTTCCTATTTCCATTCGGGTATACGAAGATGTTGTAACAGACCTGTCGAATGATGGTGCACAACCTTTACCTATTGACAATCTAAACATTTAGACAAATATTTGGCTGTTTCATTTTTCATGTTAGGCCAATAAAATAGTTTCCTTAATGTTGTTATCATCTTCTAGTATCCTAGGTGGCCAGAATATGGTTTTTTGTGCAGCCCATCAAGAATCATCTTCTTTAGATCAATAGAGTTAGGTACATATAACCTGTTCTTGAACCTGAACAACCCATTTGTTTCTATACTCGTATATGTTTTGTTCATATTTTATGGATTTTCTTGCAATTTTGTTGTTGTTTTGATGTAATTTTCATCATTACTGCTTGCAGATTTTATTCTATCTTCGATATCATTTTTTACTTTGCTGATAATTATTTCATAAAGTGCACTAGTCCTCCGACTTAGTCTATCTTCAACTTTGTTTTCCTTACCCTTGATGTGTCTCACTTCAAAATCAAACTTGCTTAAAAAGGCCAACCATATCCCTTGTCTTGGATTGAGATCTGGTTGACTGAAAAAATGATTTACACCACTGTTGTAAGTTAGTAACACAAGTTTTCTTCCCATTAAATAATTTCGCCACATTTTTAATGGATGAATTAAAATTGCTAATTATAAATCATGAGTCACATAATTTCGTTCATGTTCTTTCAATTTACATGAATCATAACAAATGACATGTCAATATTGTGTTATCACACATCTTAGTCCCTTTTTATGTGCATCTATGCAAATTGTAAAGTCTTTATATGGATCTTATACTTTTAGGATAGGTGCTATAGTTAACAGTCCTTTTAGATTATCAAAAATTTCTTGACATTTTTGCGACCAATTAAACTTTATTCCCTTTTTCTGTACTGATGTAATTGGATATGCAATTCTTGAAACTCCTTCGATAAACCTCCGATAATCCCCATAAATGACCTTATGTCTGCTACATCTTTAGGAATAGACCATTCCATAATAGCTCTAATATTTTATGGGTCCACTGCAATACCATCTTCTGATATTACATGCCCTAAATGTTGTATCTTTCTTTGGTAGAAATCACACTTATCAAACTTATCATATAACTTATGTTCTCTTAAAGTTTGTAGTACTACTTTTAGATACTCTTCATGTTCTTCTTCAGTTTTTGAATAAACTAAAATATCATCGATAAAACCCAGCACAAATTTATACAGATATTGGTTGAATATACTATTCATCAGACACACAAAGGTTGTTGGTGCATTAGTAAGTCCAAACAAGATCACTACAAATTCATTGTGTCCATAACGTGTTCTAAATGTTGTTTTGTTTGCATCTTCATCCTTTATCCTGACTTGGTGATAACCAGACCTCAAATCTAGCTTAGAGAATATATTTTCCCCTTCAACCTAGTCAAAAAGATCATTAATTATAGGTAAAGGATACTTATTCTTAATTTTTATTTTATTCAGTTATCGATAATCAATACATAGTCTCAAAGTTCCATCTTTATTTAAACAAAATAAAACCGGTGCTCCCTAGGGTGAAACACTTAGTCTGATATATTATTTATCTAACAGTTCTTGTAATTGATTTCTCAGTTAAGTTAATTTGTGTATACTCATTCTATAAAGTTCCTTGGACATCGGGGAAGATCCAGGTAGTAGATTGATAGAGAAATCTATCTCTCTCCTTGGAGGTAGTTCCGGTATTTCTTCTACGAATAAATCTCTGAACCCATGTAGGACTGCAAAGTCTTCTAATCTTGGTTTTCTTTCTTCCCCTGGAAGATTAGTTACTTGAACAACATATACTTGGAAACCCTTATTAATACATTTCTTAAATTGCATTGTTGATATTTTCCTAATAGAAACTAGCTTTTCAATTCCTTGTATTGTTTTGATTGTATTACTTTCGCCTTTATACACAAATGTTTTTTCGTAACAATTTAATATCACTTTATGTTTTTCTAACCAGTCCATTTTGATAATTATATCATAAGACCCCAAATGTAATACATTTACATTTAACTTTGTACTCTTACCATTTATACTAAGTTCACAATCAAAAATGAAATTTGTTACCTTTCTTTTGTTTCTTTTTGCTAGTTATACTAGACAAGATTTAGTATGTTTAACCTTCTTTAACTTGTTCGATTCTACTAAATATAGAGTAATATAACTCAGACTAGCTCCTCGGTCAACTAGTATAGAAACATTATTGAAATGAATTTTACCTTCAACTTCTACAATAGTGTATTGATGATCTTCATGTCTATGTTATGAGGAAAATCACTCTATGGCATGGGGTAAACCACAACAGACAAAAATGAATAAAGAAATAAACTCTAATATCAAGTATGCTATATAAAAAAATATGGTAACAAGATAAGATAAATATCCTACCTTGTCGAGATGTTCGATGAATTCCATCATTGAGAACTTGACCCAAAGAAATACACCTACAACTTGTCCTCAACAACCAAGATATACAAGAATATAATGATAATATATAAATTTATCACATATAATAGCATAATCCATCAATATTCATAACAAATATGTCAATGGAATAACAATTCAAATATTTGCAAGACATTAATTGGACGATAAAAGAGTATTTCTATTAAAATGTAATCAATAGAAGTGTATGAATGACAAAATTCCATGTTAGCACATTTGGAACCGAGAAAATAAGTCCTTTCCAGCTAGACCTCCACCACTTCAATCCTCCACCAAAGGAAAGCTCATATAAGAGAGACAATGAGGTTCTCCATAAAATAGGGAAGATATTGGGGGCTGAACAATGTGTTCATAATTAAAAGGACAAAGGGATGTAGACTCTATATGAAGTGAATAATTTCTCCAGAGAAACTTTTCTCTCAAAAATGAATTCTTCTTTTCTTTTCCATAGCTCAGATATGGCCCATTTATAGCCTTCAAATGGAATTGAAGGGTTGAGTCATAACGTTTCCAGTATATGGAAGCTCAAGGATCATGGATCACATGACATGACATGGAAACCCAACAATAGTTTTTAATTTTTAGCACAAAACCCTATGTATGCGGGTTTTAATGGTGCAACCTCCATATACACATGTTGTATAGTTGTTAGGGAATGTATATGTCGAAAAATATTTTTTTTAGCTTTGGGATTTGCAAAAAGGGACTTCAAGTTTTCATAGGGAAATGGAAAAAGGCCTTATGAGAAAGTTTGCATGAGGTGATACAAATCTTTCTATAACAGATGCCCCCTAATGTGTGAGGTCATAGGAGTATCTACGATGGCCAAAATACATTATAATAACCAGAAGTGGAGTAATGGAGACCTAGCTGGATGAACTAGTTTCTCATAAGAATATTATAATTCATATTGACTTTGTGCACATGGTTGCCAATTTGAATTACACTGAACATCCATGTGGAAATATACCAATAAACTGTTCATGGCCACAAATAGGAAATACAAGAGTAGATACATGTCATTGAATCTCATAGTCACGCATAAGGACCAATGAGAACCAGTCACAAAATCAATCTGAAGATATCTTCATACAGTGGAATTTGATCTATGATGATCACTGAAGTCATATAGGTACTGGTCCAATGAATGATAGCACCAGCTCAGGAAAGTTGTGACTATAACCTGATGTCTTCAAGTCTTCTACACGATCCACCAAAGGTGCAAGTATACATCATGTGAATAAATGAGTTTAGTTCGAACACAATGAGACTTCGTTTGATTACTGGTCATTAAGGTATACCAATAACAAACACGAGATAGACTACCGATAATGAATATAGGTATCAAGGCATCGAATACATTCTTACAAGTGTGAATAAATGTGTTGAGGTCGAACACTTGAATAATCCATCGATGAGGAGAGATTAATGTATTCCCAACTGTCGATGGCAAGAGAACCTACCACTGATGATTGCAATTTGCAAGCCTCTAGGTACTCATAGGACTCTAGGTCTCATTTCCAGACTAGATGGGCTAAATTTGATGGAAGGAGACCCACTGAAAGGAGAGAATTAAGGAATATATCATCATTCAACATGAGGTACAAAGCAAGAGCTTGATGATTTGGAGGAACTCATATGAAGAACATTTTCACGAACCAATGACCTTGTGCATCTTTCGCATGAACCATATGCAAGTAGTGCATGAAAAAGACCCTCTGAATAGCAGCGAATAAAGAAAACTTGTGACAAAGGGGAGGAAACCACCAATAAGGATAATGGAATCTAAGACACTACACGAATCCCAATGTGTGAATATATTTATTTCCTTAGAACACAAGGGAAACCCCCCAGTCAATGACGAATGATGAAATGTAGATTGTTGGGTTCAAGGTTACCTACCATAAATGAAAGTAGGACCAGGGTGCACGGTAGGACTACAACTTCATTTAACTCTAAGACACATTGAGGGTATGGTCGACATGAAAAGTCAATATTTCTTAGAAATGACCGACACAGTCTGATAGACATCCTTTGTACAAGAGCATGAGACACATGGATGACTCTAGCAACATAGACTCAAATGATGAAACTTTGTGATGCAGGATGCATCAATCAAATTATTCATAAGGACTGGAATAGTAACCAGCCATGGGAGTAAACTCTAGGTGACGAGCTCATCTTCCTAATGTCATGCTAAACCAATTTTTTTTATGAAAAGTGGACTCAAAAGTTTGTTCTTTATTCAAAGGAGACACGACTGCTACCAACATAAGATAATACTCTCTTCTCGCCTGTCCTTTTTTTGTTTTTTCATAGTAAAATGAATGTTATGATACAGAGGAGGAAACGAGTGTTGCTAGTAGGCAACTAGTTCCAGCAATGGAACATACCTATTCTCAATGCAAGGAGGTGCATGTAGGATATGGAGACTCAGGGGAATGTTTCCTCTTGGGGTATAGGGTGTCAAGATGTAAAGGATATAAACGAGGCTCTGGTTGGCTAATGATGCAAATTACTGAGGTGATAGTCTTATAATGTGAAAGAAAGAACTAACAATAGGATCAATACTTCAATCAAGGGGATGATATGCAATTACAACTTATTGATAAATAATATACTTTTTCGTAAATTTAGTCCCCTAGGCCTGAAAATGTATAAAACAATACCCAGGAGAACTCTTCTAGACACTAGTGACTAGAGAAATCATTTTTCGAAATTAGTCTCCTTGGTATGAAAAGGGTTAAACTTACACCAAATAGAATTCCTTTCAAATCCAATTAACGAGGATGAAAGAGACAAGTTCACTCGAAAATCTTTTCATGTTTTAAGAAGTCTTAAAAAGAGCTGAACTAATACTTAAGGATGTTTTTCTAAGAAACATATCATGGGGGAGGCCAGGGCTCCCGTGTAGGACTTCTGTTGAAAATCAGAAACTCACAAATAGCTGACACAAGCTTGGGAAAACCCAAATCTTTCCAAGTCGAGGAGGATAAAATACTTGTAGAGGTTACCTTATCTACAATATATCAAATAATGCCCCTTATCTGGAAGGGTGTATAAGAAGGAAGTAGAGGCTCTACAAGATCATTCCAATCAAAGGAAACCACCCTAGGACTTGGAGGGAGCATACTCAGAGAGAGTAGAATGCTCCCTTTTGCAGAATGTAAAGAACTAGAAATGCTAAGAATATGGTCGAAAGGCTCATCACTCCCCAAAATAAGAGTGAGACTGATCGAAGATTTCATCAGCAATGTCACTTCCTTAGACTTTTCACTCTTCAATAGAAGAGTGGGATCGACCAAAGATTGCATCGACATGACCAGTTCTTCAACCATTGGTTGAATAAGGTGTGAGACAACAAGGTCAAGAGATGCATCACCCGCAAAAACAGGAGTGGTGTCTGTCGAATATTGCATCGACATGACTAATTATTGAACATGATGCAAGCAAACATAGTCAAGAAACACATCACCTCAAAAAAGAAGAGTGGTGTCATCCGAAGATTGCATTGACACGACCATTGTATCAACCAAAGAAGGATTAGAATGTTGGAAAACCAAATATGTCTTAGAACCCAAAGGACCCCCAAGACAAGACCATGATTCGTGTACCACAACACTAGCAGGGCACAAACAAGTAAGATGATCTCCTTTGCAAATCCTACAAAGGAACTTGGGCTTATGTCTTATTCACCAAGGCTTCTCAATTGTATAAATTCCCCCAGCATGACTTGCAGTGGCTAGTAGCATATCTGCAACATGACTTGCAGAGGTTGGCGATGAATGCACAACATGACTAGTAGAGGTTGGTCATGAATCCCCAACATGACTAGAAGAGGTTTGTGATGTATGTGTAGTGTGACTAGTAGTTACTAGATTTGTCCCCCTAGCATGAATTGCAATGACTGGTTGTTGGTCTTCAGCATGACTTGCAAATATTGTCGACCAATCTCCAACATGACTAGTAGAGGTTGGTGATATCATGCCAGTATGAATTGCAATGACTGGACTTGTTACTCCAACATGACTTGCAGCGGTTGGTTGTTGTTATTCAACATGACTTGTAGAGGTTGTTGACCAATCTCCAACATGGCCAGCAGAGGTTGGTGATATAATGCGAGTATGACTCACAATGATTGGACTTGTGCCCCCAACATTACCTTTAGCAACTGGTTGCTAGTCTTCAACATGACTTGCATAGGTTATTGACCAATCTCCAACATGACTAGCAAAGGTTGGTGATATAATGTCAGTATGACTTGCAGTGACTAGATTGGTTGCGACATTTGAGACAAAGGTTTCAATAAATACTCGTTTTGAGAAATTGCAATACAATAAGGGTTCTTGTATATACCATGGCCCTGTCTAGGAGGATAGTATCCTCCTCCATACTGATTCATAAATATGTATAAGGGCATTGACACTGAAGAAGCTTCTTGTGAAGAGAAAGCGACATGACAAGGGTTACTCTTGTGAGGATATATGTTGCCCCTAAATGAAGGAACTTCATGAAGGGGGTTTCCCATACTATAAAAATGACTCCCCCTAGATGAAACACCAGAGGACAAATGGAGGTTCTCCATGGGAAACACGTTCGTAGGAACTGACATAGAGGATGAAGGATAGATGGATGGAGTGTAATAAGTAGAATGACTGCCCATTTGAGCACTTTCTCCTGAAAAAGTGAAGCTAGGATTGGATCCGTAGGAAGGAATATTCCAACCTCCTACTATAATAGTTGGTTGAGGGATATGAATCCCACCAAATGAAAAGGGAGAATAAGGAGGCATCATGCCCCCAGAACCAAAAATAGGATTCATGTAAGGAGACGAGACAAAGGATGGAAAGTGTAAAGACATGTATGGCATACCATGAGGAAAATGATTAGAGTCCCAAGGTATTCATTGAGTATCATGATTCAGTGTACCACTTGGAAATACAAAAGGATTTGTCCCCATGGAATGAGAAAATACCATGGGTTGGGCAGTGTTAACTGAGGGAGTCACAGGTACTCCACTAACCATAGCAATGAAAAATGACGATGCAATACAAAATCCCAAGCCCAACTAATGATAAAAAAGAACACCAAAATAAACAAAAAAATCCAATCTACACACAAACAGGATAAAGTGGTTGAAAGGGGCCTCCTTCCCTAAAGTAGGTATGTCTCACCAAAGAGGGGCCTAAGACTTCCTTCAAAATATCATAGGTATCATAATCAGTTATAAGGGCCCTCATGGGCTTAACAACTAGTCGGTCAGATCCCCTAGAGAGGTAATCCTCCATAAAGGTTCTGTGTTGTTCGACCCTTATCTGACTCAGGGTACCTATATAATAACCCTTGCAAGTAAACTATGTGATACCTATGTCAAGAAACTAAGCCACCATGATATAATTGATGCACAGGTGAACAATCGTAAGTCAGGTCTACCATATGGGTAGGGTAACAAAGCCCAAAATATTAAAAGCAATGCCTCTCACAAGGGTAAAGGTACTAAAAATATCCCCATAAACAAATAGATCCCCATAAATATCTCTGACACTAAGAAGGTATTGGGGGGATATCCCCTCAACCAACTTCACACGACCTCATGCTTAACTCTGATGTAAGAAAAGCTTCATGGCGTCACCAATTATACAACAGATTTCATCACTCCCTTAGTCAGACACATATGTTGATTTTAATAGATTTGGAGAAGTTTAGTCACAAAATCCTATTCCAAGGCTCTAAATTCTAAGCTAGTTTGTGCACCCTGAAAAATGAAATTGTTTCTAATCAATTTTAAATTTACAAGTTTTACTTTTAGTGGATTTTGTTACTCAAAAAGGCGCGATCGTGAAATTGATGATGTTATGATCCAGCAAGCAAAATATATGAATATGAATAAAATGAAAAGTCCTAACATCAATTCTTAATAAATGATAAGCTTTTCAAAATGCAATTTTCAATTTAACTCTGCAATTTCAGATAAGATGCAATCTTTCCATACATGTACTAATATTAATGATAAGAATTCAAAATATCAAATGGAAACAATGAAAAATGTATATTTTTTTGTATTTTCAATATAAAAGAATGAAAGCCCCCAGGGGGGGTAGCTCAATTGGCAAGTGTCGTGAAAATGAAGTTCCATGAGGTTTCGAGTTCAAATCCCCCCGAATTACAATGTGTGTTGCGTATGGGGCCTCGTGGGCACACTTGGAGGTTATAGTGGTAGCAGTTGGATAACACGGCCATGTGTAATGCGAGCACGTGCCCAACTAGTTGTTGATTCCTCCAGACATAAAAAAAATAATATATATATATATAAGAATGAAAATGCAAGGAATGAACAATATCTTGATATAAAGACCCTATTGTATGTAAACAAATACAAACCAGGTATAATATCAATAAGAAAACACCCATCCCAAGGTGCACGGACAATCAATGAAAAGTATGATGTGAAAGAAACACGACCCGAAAATTCAACCAAAAAAGGGTTTCCTATCACTCTGTAGACACTTAACAGTCATGAAAAAGACCTAAGAAGACTGAAAAGCCATCAAAACTTACCCAGTAAACGTCAAACTCAACAATCAAGCAAAACAATATGATGTACGCGAATGTTAAGGAGAAAACTGTGTGTATACACTTCCTATAGAACGACAACTCACGTATTTACGCGACTGTCAGGCAAAAAACTGATATATGTGTTGAAACACTACCAATTTAAGGATAAGGCCAAGAAACTCATATTCAAAATGAACAAAGGTTGTTAAGTAATCAGACGACAAGAAGCTCAATACACACAAGAGAAATCAAAGGAGAAAAACACTCCAAACCCCCCAAAAAAAGATTCCTTCCCTAGTATGGTCGCCCATTATGTTATGAGGAAAATCACTCTATGGCATGGGTTAAACCACAAAATATGGAAATGACTACAGAAATAAAATCTAATCTCAATTATGCTATATAAACAAATATGCTAGCAAGACATGATAAAGAGCCTACCTCGTCCATACTTTCGATGAAGTCCATCGTTGAGCACTTGACTCAAAGAAATACACCTGCAACTTGTCTTCAACAACCAAGATACATAAGCATATGGTGATAATATATAAAGTTGTCACATATAATAGCATAACCCATCAATATTCATAACAAATATGTCCATGGAATAACAACTCAAATATTCGCAAGACATTAATTGGATGAGAAAAGAGTATTTCTATTAAAATGTAATCAACAAAAGTGTATGAATGACAAACTTATGTGTCAACATGTTTGGAACCGAGAAACTAAGTCCCTTCTAGTTGGGCCTACACTACTTCAATCCTCCACCTAAGGCAATATTATATAAGAGATACAATGAGGCTCTCCATCAAATAGGGAAGAGAATGGGGGATGAAAAATGTGTTCAGACTTAAAAGGACAAAGGGATGTAGATTCTATATGAAATGAATAATTTCTCTAGATTAACTTTGCCCTCAAAGTTGAATTCTTCTCTTCTTTTCCACAACTTGGATATGTCCCATTTATAGCCTTCAAATGGAACTAAAGGCTCGAGTTATGTAAAGACCGGATTTGTGTTAACATTTAAATTTCTACCAAATTTTTGTAATTTCTATCATCTTTTTAAGAAGTATAATTTTCATAATTTACAAAACTATCTCAATACTTACGTAAGTAAAATTTGGCAATAAGTACTAAATTTAAGTAAACAATCCATGAATTTGAATTTACATACCTCACTCTGATGCTATCAACAGCAGCTTGAACCTGCTCCTTAGGACACCCAAAAACCAGCCACCCTACCGACTAGTATGCCTAGCCCTAGGACATCAATGGATGTCCTAGCCCTCCGAGCCCAAAACCTCTGCAGCCCCCCTGGTGCACTGTAAATTCCACTGCAAACTCACTCTGTCCCAATACTCCCAGTTCTCCACTCTCATAGAATGAATGAATGAATCCCCTCCATAATCCTTCTCCACCTCCCTTATTCGTCCTTCACCGCCCCCTCCATTAACTCCCACCTAACTCTTTATTATTCCTTATCCCTTTATTAATGCCTTATCCATTCATTAATTGCCTTATCCCTTATTTAAATGTTTCCCTTTTACGTATTGGTTACGTTATCCCCTATGGGATACGTAACCCCATTTAACATTATATTTTATTTCCCCCCCTTTGTTTAATACTTAATTAATCAATTAATTAATTAATAATCAAATTAATCATTAACCATTAATTAAAGAGTTAATCATACTTAAACTAATCATAGTAAAAAATAATTAATTAATAACAAATAATTAATTAAGGTTATTTAATAATTAATTATAGTTTAGCTAAATTTTAGGATTATTTATTAAATTATTCATATTAATAATTAATGGTCGTTACAAGTTAGATCATTTCCAGTATATGGAAGGTCAAGGATCATGGATCTCATGACGTGATATGGAAACCCAGCACTATTTTTTTATTTTGAGCACAAAACCCAATGTACGTGGGTTGTAATGGTGCAACCTGCATATACACATGTTATATATTTTTTGGGGTGCATTTATGTGGAAAAATATGTTTTTTAGCTCCGAGATTTGCAAAAAGGGACTTCAAGTCTACATACAGAAATGGAAAAAGGTCTTATGAGCAAGTTTGCATGGGGTTATGCAAATATTGCTATAACAGTCTGCCATCCAGAGATACATTAATCTTATGCATGCTTCTACCAATGTATCCAATTGTTGAATCCTCTTGAAGGTTATGGACTGAAGTTCTTGTTGTTGGGTTTAAGCGTGGAAAATTTCTACTCAGGTGGGGTTGTCCACACTCCCAACATTTCAATGGTTCTCTCGGACTGTCCCCTCCATTCTTGAACCCTAGATTAATTGGTTCATTTCCCCCTTGAGTATTATGTGTATTAGAGTGATAATCCTTCCTTTGAAAACACTTTTCCATGTTACAAAAAGGGGCTGGTTATAATCCTTTCTTACATTGATTCATTTTATCATGTTTCTTGTATTTCCATGCCTTTGGAATTTTATATCTTTGTTTGTAGTGATCAAGGCACATTCGAGCCTTTCTAAATACTTCATTTAACGACTTAGGATTATCAAATTCAATCGTGTCCTTGTAATATTGTGGTAGATAGCTTAAGAACCTTTTTATCTTTACCTTATCTTCTTTGATGTATGACTCAATGCTCAATAGATCTAGGAATTTATTTATTAAATCGTCCATAGCCATTTTTCCTAGTCGTAGTTCGTAAAATTCCTTATTTTTTATTTTGTAATAACTTTCTAATAAATACTTCATTTTGAAATACTTTTTTAATTCTGACTATTCCATTTGTTTTTACTTCAACCCCTTTGCTAATTTTAGGTCTTGCCACCAGATACTTTCTTTTCCCTTTAAATTGTAGATGGCCATTCTAAATTTCATATTACGAGAGTAATTATAAATTTGAAAGTATTTTTTAATGTCTAGCATCCATGCTTCAACTTCCTCACCAGTCTTAGATTCTCCATCGAAGGTGGAGGGTTTTATATTTTTGAACTCCCCTTCTAGGTGCTCTACTTGTTTTTTTTTCCTTCATGTAGATGTTTTTTTTTCTTTTTCCATGTGTGTGTCTTCAGAAGAACTATCCTCCTTTTCTTTGTCATGACTAGAGTTCTTAGAGGAATTTTTTCTGACCTCTTCTTTTGTTTCATTTTCCTTTGGAATCTTCTTTGTTACTATATTGTGTAGCAGCATTTCATTTGTTTCCAGTTGTTCTTCCCGCACTTTATTCAACTTTTCATTATCTTCTTTAAATACTTGTAATTCCATGATAAGGTTCCTCATCGTTTCCAAGACTTGAGTGGTTGAAATTCCTTCGTTGTTATGTTTTGGTTTTCTAGGAAGTTCTTGGTTTTGATTCCCCTCAGGTCTGTATCCTTCTTCATTATGTGCTGACATTTTCATAATAAACCAAAAAAAATTGTTTGTAACAGTAAATATGTTCGTTAGATTTTTCCTTCAAAAAAAAAAAAAATACAATTCTGGTACTACCCTGAGGTCCAAGCATTGTAACCTACAACTCTGATACCATATGTAATGTACCCCAAATTTCATAAAAAAATAAAAAAATTGTTGAGGAAAAATTAAAGTCTATTATTCATAACAAATTGTTCGTGACACAAGAGGGTAATTTGTTATATATATTGTTCCATAATTACGCACATAGAAATTGTACTCCACTATTATTACCCACCCTAAAAGGTTGGAAGAGATTTAAATTCAACCTATCTCTTGTTGTTATATTTCGTCATAGCATCATTATTAGAATTAAAATCATAACATATTTTGTATTGATGTATTACCGGCTAGGCCTGTCAAGGTCCATAGCTTAGGAATTAAGGTTACATCAATAATACTATCCATATTATAATAGGTAATAAACTATGTTTAAAATACATGTAAGTGATATCGTTCATAACCACAAAAGTTAAAACCCTAGTGACCATAGAGTTGAACTAGGGGTCATAACCATCGAAGATCGGACCTACATGTTAGGGTTTATAACACTTAAAAACAATATACCATGTTAGCTAAATATATTTAAGGAAAACTTATGATATGCATACAACAATGAAGTTTGTAACCCTATGCAATACATTAACATAACCACAGATCCAAAGTTACACGTATATTCAAAGATTTTAAGTGTTTTGTAAAGACATAAATGAGAAGGATGTCAGGTCGGTTTGAACCTAGGATATTATAATTGCAGGAATTTATGCTAGGTTGGGTCCATTAATGGTGACAGACCACCAGTACTCTACAGGCCTGACATTATAGGAAACCACCCGTTATGAGCTTGCCACTTCGGCTAGTTTCACATGGCATGGTATGGGTGGTGTACCTTTCACTCTTCTCCTCTACCGAGAGGCATGAGGTGAAATTACACCCCCCCACATTTGTTCCCTTGCACTTTTTTACTCTGTGTTTTTAGTCCGGCGACTAGTAGTATTATTTAGCTCTGTGGAGAATGGTAGCATTGGAGCTTTGGCAGGGTTTCCACATGTGCAGTGAGTACTTTTTTCAAGATTGCTTTCTCTGTGCATGGTAATATTTAAGAAAACATTCTCTATGCATCGTATTATTTATTCCCAACGTTTTCCTATGAAAGGTATTATTTAAGAGAAAATGTGCTCTTTACAATGCGTTATTTATGTCCAAATGTTCTCTGTATAATGCATTATTTGGGTCCCAATGTTCTTTGTACAATGCATTTTTTATGCCAATGTTTTCCTGTGTAATGTATTGTTTATGTCAAGCGTTCTTTGTGAAATTTTTTATTTATACTCAAAACCATTCTCGGTAGGGTGAACGCATTCTCTAAGTAATGCCTTCTCTATATGTATACTAATACATCTTTGAGGTTCATTATCACATATTCTGTGCTTTTATTTTGTCGTGAGAGTTGATATCATATGATAAATTTTCCCCCTTATACATTTCACTCCAGGCTCCACTGTGTTAAATTTTTTCACTTATGAGTAAGTTTATCACTCGGTTTGATGGGTTACTATGTTTCTTTTCTATTGGCTATCATTATTAAAACCCGTAACCCTTCAGGGCTCCTTCCTAGTCCACCCATGGTCGAAATTATTGTTGTCAAAGACTAAACCCTCTGAAAAATTTCTTGATTTAGTTTTAAGTCTGTTGAGAGGGTGTTACACCCACAAACCTTGTCTTGAGGATTAATGTGTAAGGAAATAAATGCCAATTACTATGTAAGGAATATAACTGTCAATTTTAATGCCTATCGGGTAGACCCCGTGTAAATTCATGGTCGAATAGTCATGTACTTGCATTCCACCATTCGACCGAAATATTCAAAGCTTCAAATACTTAAAGAATTGTTAGAGACTTTGATTAATTTTCCCTCTATATATAATGACACTCTGTATTTTTGTATGGCATAGTGCAAGAAAAACCCTTGTTTGTTGAAAATAGCAACAATGCTCCTTTGTATGTATTCACTTCTTATAGAATATCTCTATCGAGAAGAAGAATTTGATCTGTAACTGTTATAAAACCCACGACCATTTGACAACGTCCTTTGTTGCTTGATATTGTCCAAATCTGTCAACATAGAATTAAGAATCCTCTCTTTTGACAACTCTGGTTTTAAAAACACGGTTTCCTTGTTTTATTTTCAGACTATGACCGAGACTTGCATGCGTCTACTTGTTTTATTATAGGCTAAAATCGATAATTGCATGCATCTTCTTGTTTTATTATGGGCTAAAACCAATACTTGCATGCATTGCCACATCCCCATTAAAAGTTGAGGCCGAAAATTCATAGGGTTTGTAATGTTCCCCAAATTTACCAAATAATTGTTTTTTTTTCTTAGGGACATTAAATCTCTTTCTCTTCGAACAACTTATCTCGAAATACTTATTGTTATTATAAATAGGTATTTTTCTTCACTATCAACTTTTCAAGATTTATGTTTTCCAGTTATTGACATAATTAACTAACATTATAACAAATTTTAACTTTGACTTATTTCCTATTACATAGTAATCATATACTTAAAGGGTCAAGGGTCAATTCACTATACCTAGCCTCTCAGATTACCAACATATATAAAATAATCATAAAGGATATTAAAGTCCCACTAACATTATGATCCTTTCCACATATCTATATATATGTATATGTGTTAACGTTAGATTCACAGAGGGAGAACCCCACTCAAATTACAGAAATCCTTAAGCATAAACAGTACCCAAAATCATACAGGTCTAAATGAAGTTGAGTTTAAATAATAGATTGTACTTAAAATAAGGTTCAATGCATCTATCATGGACTTAAAACCTTATGTCTCTACGTGCTATGGGTGCTTCTCAGTTTACGGGCACTAGCTCCTCTTCACTAGCCCCTTCATTCATATGCCCTTAGGTTGTGCCCTTATGCTAAAGTATGATTGTGGGTGCGACTGAGAGTGGTTTCAAACCAACCCACTTTTATCCCCACAATCATCCTCCAGCTGACACGTACCCCATCACCAAAACAGTGGTTGAAAATGAGGCCCGCTCAAGGAAAAATATCTTTCGTGCAAGTTCTGGCTTCGAAATCCTCCCCATCCATCGATCTCATGCCTATCGATGTTGCTTCTGATCAATGACTGCTATAAAAATTTGTTCCTCCTTTATTTCCTTTGTTTCATGTGTCTCCCTAGATTCCCACGATCTGTCGACACGTAATTTACCTCTGGATCAACGACTATCATTGAATCTGCCTTTTCGACCTTCGAGAGTTTCAACTCTCAACTCTACTCTCCTCCACATGACAATATCCTGGAGTGGAATATCCATTTCCACATGCCCCCCTTGAATCCATGACTAGGATATCCTCCGCAGATCCAGCCTCTGGGGATCTAAAATATCAGGTCCCTTTTTCCTCCTTTAAATATGTGAAATATTTTCATCTATCCTCTTAAATCATATGGCCTAGAATTACTTCAGGTGATTAGATGGCTCAAATATTTTTTGGATCCCCAAACTTCTGAGATCTCAAATATCAATCTCTCATCCCTGTTGACTGGGTATCTCCTGGAGTTCTAGATCTGGCGCCACGTGTCCTCCTTCACATCGATGGTTCTTGTCGTTTATGGGACTCCGACCTTCGACGTTTTGAAGTATCAACAACCACGAGTCTCTAGAGTGAATCCTTCCAGATTCCATGATCTGGTGACACCTATCCAGCATATATCAATGGTTAATTTTTGCTTTGACTGTTCAAGCTTCATCCTTTTCAGTTCTCAAATTGAAAATTCCAGGGTAACTCTCTCTAGAGCTCATGATATGGTGACAAGTGTCCCCTCACAGATCGATGGATCTCAGCCTTCGGCTCTCTGAGCTTTGATTCTTTTAACACTTCAACTTCTGACTCCTTCTGTATCTCCCAACCCATTGACACGTATCTTCTCTGGATACAATGGTCCATACTCTCCTTTCGCAAATCGAGATCTCGTGACGCAACCCGCACCCTCGACGGCACAGTCGCACCACCAGGACCTTCACAAACTTCGGCCCGAAGAGCCAAGCCCTTCCAACTCCCTCGGGATTCTTCTACCCACATTTATAATTCCATGCGATCCTCCCTTCATAAATCGGGAGATCGGGTCTCGCGATATCGCGAGATTCGTGACACTTCTCCCCGTCACTCAACTGTCGAAACTTCGACCCCCGATGGTCAACGGTCAACCTCGGGGTATCGCTATTCGCGATGCCGAGTCCTTGTATTTCAAATCCCCGAGTGCCGAAGTGTCGATCCCCGATGTGAGGCCACCTGTCCTCCACTAAGTCTCTTGGGGCCCACGCTGCCACGTTAATCTTGGGACTTCGCAGATCGCGGATCCACTATACCACACTCTCTGCTGCTGGAAACCCCGAGTACCGAAACCCCGATACTCCGGATTTGCGCCACCTGTCCCTCCGAGGATTGACGGCTCCCACTAAATCGGGAATTCGCGCGTCGCGACGCCGACGTGCACGAAACCTTTGCACTCACCAACTTCGATTCGCCGATGTGAAACGACAATCGATTCTCCCTGCGCCTGAGGGTTAACCGCCTCACTCCTTCTCCCAGATCCAATGATCCACGAGACTTCACGAGCCTGTACGACAATTCAATTCATCGATTCTCTTCCTCTAGGAATAGATCTCTGTTCCGCCACCTTCATCCTGTGCGACTTCAACTGGATCGATTTCTTCAGCGAACGAAAAGGAGCTATCCCTCCTGAGCTTCGTTCCTCTGACCCTTTCAGAGAATCTTCACGCACTCTTCTCACTCGTCAACCTTCAACCCCTCTCCAAGTGTTGAAGTCTTCTAAGTCTTTGTGAGTTCACGCCTACAACAGCTTTCGGCTCTTTCCTCTCCTCAGACTTGCTACTGAGATTCAAATTCGACCTTCACTCGCCTACACGGCTCGAATAACTCAACCCCACTCTGAGAGAAATGAGAACAAAGGTTCAACTACTTAGCCTCCTCGACGCACTCTATGCAGAGGTATTCAACTACACTCGATGCAGGAATCTCCTGGCCTAAGAAGAGAAACAATTGAAACTCATTCTCTCAGGTTTCTAACCTGATATGCAATCACATATGCAGCATATAAAAGATAAGCATAGAAAGAATCAAACATGCACAAGAATAGTATTAACAACACACAAAGATCAAACACGTCCATGGAATTGAATCAAAGCTCTTCCTATTAATTCAATAGTTGTACATGGAGGTTTCTTCACAACTCTCTCTGTTCTACTCTCTGCTTGCTCTCAATGTTAATTCTTGCTAATAATACAATGATACAAGGGAGGGTGTCTATATTCCGTTTTCCCTCTCTAGAGTAAAACTGTCTAATCTAGACTTAATTATCCTATCTAACTGCATTAAATCTAGTAAATGCCTCAGCTACCTAAGGACGAGAGCTTATCCTCTCAAGGTCCGTTACATGTACAAATGCGCTTCATCACATCAACGTATTAATGTTTGGCGCAGCCATATTACAATGGTTCCAAAATTTGAATGCTGGCGCTATCCAGTTGTCTCTTCTTTCCACGCGCTGACTCGCTTGATGGAGTGAGCGATGCTCCTGCATCATACTCCTCGGCTCAAAATATTTCATGGGCTCCTGCTCATGAGCTCCTGCACAGTCTGCCCATGTTTCAAAATTACTGTGTCTGTCTCCCAGCTAGCATCCTCCACTGGGTGGTTTTTCCATTTCACCAGGTATTCAAAATACTGTTTCCTCCTGGTCTTCTTACCTGCTCGCTTATCTAGTATGCACTCCATCTGAGGTTTCTGTGCAACTGGAAATTGCTTCTGCCACTCGATCACTGGTTATTTAGTTCCAGCCTCTGCTTTATCAACCCTGTAGGGGTATAAATCCGAAATGTTGAAAATCGGAGATATCCCGATGCCCTCTGGCAACTCAAGCTCATATGCATTCTCGCCAAATTTCCTCAGAATTTTGCATGGCCCAATCTTCTTCATATTGAGCTTGTTGTATGTTCCCCTTGGGAAACTTTCTTTCCTCAAGTGTGCCAGAACCATATCTCCAAATTCAAAATGAAGTTGCCTTTTCCTCTGGTCGGCTCTGCGCTTGTACTCTTGATTCGATTTCTGCAACCGCTGCTTCACCTCCGCGTGAAGTTCCTGCATTGCCTCAATGAATTCTTCTGCCCTCGCGCTGCTAGTCTCAGCCTGTTCTGACTCTCTAAGCTCAGATACTCCTCTCGGCTGTGTCCCATACAAAATCTGGAACAGACTTCTGCCTGTACTCCAATTCACCGAATCGTTGTATGCAAATTCTGCCTGTGGTAAGATCTGATCCCAACTGGTGTGATGCTCCGTCACCAGGCTTCTCAACAGATCCCCCAAGCTTCTGTTGAACACTTCTGTCTGCCCATCCGTCTGTGGATGATATGCGGAGATGAATGCCAATTCAGTCCCCAGCTTCTTCCATAGCGTCCTCCAAAAATGACCTATGAACTTCGTATCCCGATCCGAGACTATGCTTCTCGGCAATCCATGTAATCTCACAATATCTTTGAAAAACAAGTTTGTGATGTGGGTTGCATCGCTCGTTTTATGACACGGGATGAAATGTGCCATCTTCAAAAACCTGTCCACCACAAAAAAATGGAATCAACTCCTCGCTGAGTTCTCGGTAATCCCAGCACAAAATCCATATTGATCGCCTCCCATGGCCTCTCAGGTATGGGAAACGGCTGATAGAACCCTGTGTTTTGTTTCCGGCCTTTTGCATGTTGACATGTTCGACACCTGTCAACAAACTGTTTCACATCCGCACGCATGCCCAGCCAAAAATATGATTCGCTCAGCTTGGTGAATGTTTTTTCATGCCCGAAATGACCTGCTAAGCCTCTGTTGTGCTTCTCCTTTACCAAATTCTCTCTCATAGAGCAATCTGGAATGCACAATTGATTTCCTTTAAAAATCAATCCATCCTGGATCAGGTAGTCAATCCATGGACTCCTATCCCTGAGAACTGGATTCTCGGCTACCTCATACGCCTCGCCAAAATCTGCGTCACCTGCATACATATCTTTCAGGTTTTCAAAACCCAAAGTCTTGACCCTGAACTCCTGCAGCAGCAAGCACTTCCTACTCAAGGCATCAACCACCTTGTTTGCAATCCCTGAAATGTGCTTGATCACAAATGTAAAATTTTGCATGTACTCTACCCACCTTGCATGCTTCTGGTTCAGCTTCTCCTGCTGACTCACGAATTGCAGTGCA
Source organism: Picea engelmannii (assembly GCA_009831015.1). Lineage (NCBI taxonomy): Eukaryota > Viridiplantae > Streptophyta > Pinopsida > Pinales > Pinaceae > Picea > Picea engelmannii. Next base: position 476,948 of record ML792296.1, on the reverse strand, counting down.
TGATTATCACTGTACAAAATGAACTCCTTGGGTATGAGATAATGCCTCCACTTCTTCAGTGCCTGGATGATGGCATAGAATTCTTTGTCGTACGTGGAGTACTTCAACTTCGCATCATCCAACTTCTCGCTGTAATATGCAACAGGTCGGTCATCCTGACTCAAAACCCCTCCAACAACATACCCACTGGCATCACACTTCACCTGGAAGGTCTTCTGAAAATATGGTAGCACCAGAATCGGTTTCTCAGTTATCTTCCGTTTCAACAGATTGAAGCTCTTTTCAGCCTCGGCTGTCCATTGAAAAATCTTATTCCGCTTCCTGACTGTATCCATCATTGCAGCACTGATTCCGCTGAAATTTCTACTGAATTTTCTGTAGAAGCTTGCCAACCCATGGAAGCTCCTCACTTCGAAAACATTTCTCGGCGATGGCCAATTCCTGATTACTTCAACCTTTTCAGGATCCATTTTCAACTCATTTGTCGAGATTACAAAACCCAAATAAATGAGCTCTGTCTGCATGAATGAACATTTCTTCAAATTTACCAGCAGCTTCTCCTGCTGTAGCCTTCTCATCACTATGGCTAAATGTTTTAAATGCTCTTCCCTGGTTTTACTGAAAATCA